>CAUYON010140873.1:0-15807 GCA_963573935.1 Arctocebus calabarensis
GACCCTGAGGGTGGAGCTTGCCAAGGCAGTTCTTCCACAATGGCTCCACACAGCCCACCACCAAACACTGGCAGCTCCGTCTGGCTTGGTGGCCCAGTCTGGGGCCCCAGGCAACACTCAAAAAACCCCACACTCCTGCCCAGGTTCTCCCAAGGCAGTTCAACCAAGTGCCAAGTCCAAAAGAAACCGAAATGGCTTACAGGCAAGGCCCTTCCAACCTGCAGTCCCACTGCTGCCCCACCCACAGCCGCAGACAGGATCAGACCGAATGAACAGATGCAACCACTTGCCCAATCTCTGCCGCTTTAGCCTTCCTCAGGGTGTCCAGAAGCCTCACGCTGTCTCCCTGTGTCCCCAAAGGGAAGTTTCTGGGCAGATCCTGCCTGGAAGAGGTGCCTGAAGTCCTCTCTCCCCAGTCTCACCGTGCCCAGCCTCAAGGAAGCTGTTACTCGTCTGCCATCTTGCTCCACCCTCCGCCATTGTTTTTTATTTTACTTTTTTTTTTACCTATTGAAATTCCTCCTTTTCTGTAATTCTGGATCATATCTCATTTTCTCCTAAAAACATCTCTAAATGCCTTGGTATCATCATACCAATTTCAGTAACCAACATGATGCATCAGGCATTTTGATACACACCTACCAAATAATAATTTATTTATTTCTTAAAGTTCAGTTTTCATTTTACAATGAGACCTCCAGAAATTAAAGGATTTTGCTCTGAGTTTTCTAAGTAAAGGTAGGGTTGGAATTCATAGAGTAACCACAAGGAGGTACACTTAATCCTCATGTTTAGATTCCCCCCTTTTCTTTGAAATCTTAGGATATGTATTCCTCTCACACTCTTATTCTGTTTTATTTTGCACTGTCACTTATCTTTTTTTTTTTTTTGCAGTTTTTGGCCGAGGCCAGATTTGAACCTACCACCTCTGGTATGGGGCCGGAGCCCTACTCCTTGAGCCACAGGCGCTGCCCATGTTTCTTATCTTCTCTCACACAAGTATCTTACTTAATGGGGTAGGATGCACCCTACCCACAGAGAAGAATCCTGTGATGCTGCTGAGAGAAGCTGCTGAGTTCTGCTTGAGTAATGGAACAAAGAGAAATCTCTGAACTTGTTGGAAAGTTGACCTTTTTGTGTAAGTTTACATAATTTAAGAGCAGGGTTTCTCAACCATAGTGCTCTTGCCATTGGTGTTGGGAATGCCTTGTTTGGGGCTGGGGACCCTGTGCATTGCGGGAGTTTAGCAGCACCTGGAGCACAAGGGAGGTGCCAGTGATACTTTCTTCCATTTTGACAAAATGTCTCCAGATAGTTCCAAATGTTCCATAGGGCACAAAATCACCCCTGGCTGAGAACCACTTCTTTTAACTTTTCTTGTTATCATTGAACAAATTTTCCTTGTTTGCATATTTTGCTACTGACCATTAGATGAAGTTCAGTGATCTGGACAAAAGGTGCATGCTGGGTCCTTATGCATTTTCATAGGAACCAGTGAGCCATTTAAGATATTTGTCAAATGTCCCCTTAGTATCACTTCCTGTTAGGGCCAAAGAGAAACTATTTCTTTAACTTTCTAAGAGAGAACACCTTTCCTTTCAGACTTTTCAACATCTTGCTTGTCCACTAATTTAAGCTGTTCAGATCATCTGTGATTATCAAAAACTTGGAAGTACAAACTGAAGCTATTCCTGGACACCTCTACTGTGTCATGGGAATATTATAACTCTATATCTGCAACAAAATGTTGCATTAAATTTATTTTTACGACTGATCTATCATTCCTAACCTAGAATTTTCATCAAATAAATGTTCAGGTTCATTTCATTTTTTGAGGTTTAAAATAGCAACTTAACTTTGTAAGATTAATATATCAATGTAGAAACCAGTGACATTTTCTATACACAAATATTTAAAATTATTTCTGCAAGCAATGAATTCAATTGTTTACACAGTAGTTACCCCCTTTATTTTGTGGTTTTATTTTCTGAGGTTTCACTGTCAATCTATGGTTGTAGTTCCCATGGCCAACCACCTTCGGAAAACATTAAATGAAAAATTCCAGAAATAAACAATTCATAAATGTTAAAAAACCATGTGCCATTACGAGTAGCATGAGGAAAATCCTGTTCTCCTGCCCCATGCTGCCCACAGTGAAGCCTCCTTTGGTCCAGCATATCCACAATGTACACACTCCCTACCTAGTGGCCCTCTACTCTGAGTAGTATCAGATCTGCTGTTATGGTATCACAGTGCTTGTGTTCAATCGACCCTTATTTTACTTAATAATATCCCCAAAGCCCAAGAGTAGTAATATTGAGAATTCAGATATGGGAGAAGTAAGGAGAAGAAAAATTCTTCCTTTAAGATGAGTTTTTTACTTAATAAAAGAAAGAAAAACATTGTATTCTGAGGTTGCTAAGATCTATGATAAGGATGAATCTTCTATCTGTGAAATTTTGTTTTTAGTTATTGCCATTCCTTTGCTATAATTTATGAATGGTTGTATTTAGGAAAACAGTGCATATGTGGTTTGGTACTATCCGTGGTTTCGGGCATTCACTGGATATCTTGGAAGCTTTCCCTCATGGAAAAGGGGGAACTGCTGGATATTTTAATTTGCTGTATTTTAAACCTTATTTTTCCTTTTTATTCCAATGACTTATATGACAAGTCTTAGGTGCAGACTTGTATCCAGGGCAATACTGTCTGCAATTTTGAAACAGTTTTGAGTTTAGTGATTTCTATAGGATCTAAACTTAAAAGGCACATATAGAATTTAGTTCTCCATTTAAATGAGCTAAAGGGTTCAAATCCAGCCCGGGCCTGCCAAACAACAAAGACGGCTGCAATCAATTCTGGTGGGCGCCTGTAGTCCCAGCTACTCAGGAGGTGGAGGCAGGAGACTCGCTTGAGCCCAGGAATTGGAGGTTACTGTAAGCTGTGATGCCACAGCACTCTGTCCAGGGTGATAACTTGAGGTTCTGTCTCAAAAAACTCAATAGCAAATAAATTATTTGGGTAAAACCTTCATGAGTTCGGTGAGCAAGAATGGTATTGACTATGAGTTGTGTCATCCAAAATAACTTAGGTGGAAGGAGGAAACAGAAGGAGAGAGATTTGAGTAAGAGTTAAGTCTTCTTCATTTAAGATAGTAGTGATAATGTTCCAGAGGTAAGCTGTAAATTAATTGAACATGAAATGTTGTAAAGAGGAAGAGATGGGTAAAAATGGTAACCATGTCTTAATGGGCTTAAAAAGGGACATAAGGAAACCTTTCAGGATAAGGGAAATGTTCTATATCTTTATTGCAGCAATGGTTCCATGACTAGATACAGATCTCGAAATTCACCAGTCTCAAAACTGAGAGGGTGAATTGTGTTATATAAAACTTATATCTTAAGATAAGCATATATTTGGGGGGAGAGTGCCAATGGTCTCAGTAGCAATTATGTTAGGTAGCCGAAATTGGAATCCCTGGGTCTAGATGTCCCCATCTGGATTCTGCAGGGCAAGCTCAACTTGGTTTGTCAGTAAGGCAGTGCTTCTTCTAAATGTGCTTCTTGGTAGAAAATAGTCATAGAATATTATTTTCAGGTTTCTGTTACTTGGGAATATTTCCTGTGATGATTTCTCTGTAGAAGGTAAAGCATCCGTGACTAATATTTTTATAAGTATTTCAGAAAAGAAACAGTTTCAATTGTTGAATAAAAATTGTGGATATGTTTTGTAAATGTATGCAAGGATTTGACTTGCTGAGTGTTTTCAACATCATGTGTTTACAAATTTTCACATAACATCAAATTTATAAATTCTTCTTGACACTGCAGTTATAGTTGTTGATCCACAGACTTCCATTAGCAAATGTAAGAATGAAGTAATAATGCTGGCACACAAGATTAAATTGCAGATTAACTCATCACCATAGCAACACATTGCTTTGCAAACTTTCATCACAATTTATTTTGAAATGCACTGCCTTAAATTTTTTTGTACACAGATACTATTATACTTAGTCAATATTGATACTAAAGACCTGTGAGTAATTTTTTTATGATTCTTTCGATTTTAGAAAATGTGATTTGATTTTTAAAGCTATTTCAATTGTACAGGAACTCATTGATTTTAATAGTAAATTAAAAATAAAATATGATTTTGACATTAAAATTTTTATATATGTTTTACAAATTGAATTCTTGGAATATTTTCTTACAACACAGATATTTTCCCAGTATTAAAGTAGAATAAATTATGTGTGGTGGTAAGCAGTCAAGAGGAAAAGAAAAATGGTAGCTATATAGAGTGAAGTTTAGTTAAAGTTACCAATTATGACATCATTTTAAATTAATTTATTATACTTTTCTGTAATCCGTAAGAGAGGTGTATTAAGCCATTTGTTCAATCTGCCATGTATGTAACATATATTCTGAAATATGACAATTAGTAGATATGATATTCATTTTTGGAGAAGATATATAATACTTTTTGCCAGTGGGAGAAGCTAGAGGCACAAGAGACCAGTGATCTGAAAATAAGATATGAGCTTTTCCAACTCTCTAGATGAAAGATCATTTAAAAAATCTGAACTGAAGGGAAATTATGTAGAGAATCAGGTGCTGATTGTGTCTCCCAGGCCAAGGAAGGATAAAGATTAAGGATAAAGAATTAAGAAATTGTATCCAGTTTTACGCTTGAGTCATGTAATTGACTTTTGTTTTTATCATAAAGCTCTTATTGGGGTTTATGACTTTTGTAAACATATGTCAAAGGTACAATGGTAATATTTTATCAGGTGTTTTTAAAAGCAATGGAGATTGGTATAGACCAAGAATCAGAATAGAAATAGAAAGTATGGCAGGCATTGCAAGATGACTTTGGCTGACATTATAATTGGTGATTATATGTGAGCAACTGCATGGACAATTCCCAGATATGACAGGGAGCGACTTTGAACGTGACTACAAGTTCTTATATCAGTATGTATGGTTAGGCATTTTTTTTGACAGTTATGCTAGCTACCATTAATTCATTTCTACCAACAGGGAAAACAAAACCCTGACAAAATATAGCGATACCTAATTTATTAGACATTACTATTAGATATAGTAAACATATATCCTTACTTAAAATATGCTTCAAATCCCTTTTTGAAACAGTCTGATATAAATAAGTTATCTTACTTAGTATTATGATCAAACAAATTTAATCATCTATTTAGATATTTTTAGGTCAGAAAGATCGAGGTCTTATTTGATAATGGTGTTGATGTAATGATCTTGGGGATATGCTGTATTATATAAGCCTAAATAGAAATCAAGAAATTTGATTTTCCAATATTAGATAACATGGTAAGATTTTACATTTTAGTTTAAATATAGAAGAGGTAAAATAGCCGAGAAGAAAATAGTCCTAGAAAGAAAATAAAAGTGTATTTAGAAATTTAAGATATTACATGATAAAAGTAGTTAATGTACAAACTATCTGTAGTTTTAAAGTGAATTAATTCCAAGATTAAGGTAAATATCCTATAATCAAGGAAATTAGCAAAGGTTAAACACTTTGAGAGATAGAATAGAAAAAGGTGACCAGAAATATAACCACTAATACAAAGTCATATTTTGCAAATGGCAAAACCATTGGCTATCCATGTGCAAAGAGGAAGTTCTACTAAGACAAGGAACTAAATTAAAAACTAACTCAAAATGTAACATAAACCTAAATTTAAAGCCTACAATTTTTAAACTTCTAGAAAGTATGACGTAAATGATTATAAATTTTAGTTAGGAAGAAAATTTCTTAGGCTGCAAAAAGCATAATCCATCAAAGAAGAAACATAAATTAGAAGTAAAATAAAACTTTCTGCTCTTCAATAAATACCAGTTTTTCCTAGAAAAAGAAATGCAAACCACAGACAGAAAGAAAATATCTGAGAAGTCTATAGGTGACAAAGGACTGGCAACCAAAATTAGGTAAAGAACTTTCAAATTTCATTATAAAGAAAACACACAACAAAGTCAAAAAGGGTTTAATGGAGAGAGTAGCAATGCTAAGGTGGCAGCTGCCACGGTGGCCACCGCAGGATAGTAAGCCGGGTGGAGTTGCTCAGCGTGTGCCCTACCTACTGAGCATCTGTAAGATTATACCAAAATAGAGGAAATTGGAGAGGGTACCGATGGAGTTGTGTCTAAGAGTAGACACAAAACTAAGTGTCAAGTGGTAGCCATGAAGAAAATCAGACTAGGAAGAGAAGAGGAAGGGGTTCCTGGCACTGCAATTCAGGAAATTTCTCTATTAAAAGAGCTTTGTCATCCAAATATAGTCAGTCTTCAAGATGTGCTTCTGCAGGATTCTAGGGTATAGCTCATCTTTGGATTTCTTTCCATGGACCTCAAGAAATACATGGATTCTACCTTTCCTGGTCTGTTCATGGATTCCTCACTTGGTGAGAATTATTTATACCAAATCGTACAGGGGGATTGTGTTTTGTGACAGTTCTTCACCGAGACATAAAACCTCAAAATCTATTGATTGATGACAGAGGAACAATCAAACAATCAGTCGACAAGGTCTTAGAACTTCCTCTTTGCACATGGATAGCCAATGGTTCCAGCATCATTTGCAAAATATGACTTTGTTTTGGGTCTTGCCAGAGCTTTTGGAATACCTGTTCGGTGTCAAAACACTCTACCTGTACATCTTCATTATTCCATTGGTATGAATGCTAAGAAATCGCAAAACCACAGGCCAAAAATCCCCCCAGTCATTCCCATACACTGAGGTTGGGTGATTATGGACAGGTTAACTTACCATGAGGAAGATTTCATGTTGTGACCGACATACATTATATCTTAATTTGATGGTAGTTATACACTGTATGAATTTTTCCAAATCCACAGAAGTGAGTGCATACCTACCAAGTTTTGATTTTACTCTATGTAACTTATACCTCAGTAAGTCTCAAAATTTGTTTTAAAAACTTAAAACAACAATAATAGTCCTAGAAAGAAAAAAGTCCTATTTCTTTGTGATATCTGATGCTAACATTCTACACTTTCTCTGGGGTGTGTCCTTACAAAAAATAGAATCTATAGTTATGGCTAATGTATCTTTCTTCTATTCTTCTATTTTTCCAAGCTAAGAAGTAGCTTGATTTGTTTATCTTTTCCCAATCAACGTAAAGTTCTGAGGTCAATTTTACATTATATTGCTAAATTGATTCATAATTGTAAAATCCTGCTATTGGTATACTCCATAAGCTGCTTCTAATTTTTTTGCTGTTCAAAAGTCACCATACCAATTTTGTTTTTCATTAAAATAAAGTTATTATATAGGAGAGATCAGTGTTAAAAGAAGTCATACGCAAAAGTGAGAGAGAGAAATGTCAGACTCTGCTTAATAGTTATGAAATCTGTACTAACTTCTTTCATAAACCAGGAGGAGATGAAAAAAAAACCATCCAAAACTGTTGCAGCTCATATAGCCTATGGCTAGGAGGAGTGAGAATTATAAGAAATACCTGTATGGCTCAATAATGTAACACCCGGGTGGAAAGGGCATGGACAGGGATTTAGCACTCCTAACAAGCATGAGAGCTCTTGAGATGAGAGCAGTGGTGAATTGGCAGTCTCTACACCTGTGGAGTTGAGAAGCGCGCCATCAGCCTTATATTAGGCTGGGGGAGAGGGCAGTCGGGAGCATGCACATTCTATCACGACCCGTTTACTCTGACTCTGTCTCCTCTCCTGCCTGCTCTGCTAAAGACTAAGATCTATTTTTCTAAGAAGATTGCTTTATTCTCTCTAAGACTCACTTTCTCTCCAGCTAAAGTAGATAGCCCTCAGGCACCTAAGAGAATTTGTTTCTGAGCAAGGTAACTTAGTGATCCGCGTCTGGAACCTAGTTAAGTCAGACCTGAGACCTAGCCAGTCCAGGGCCCTGCCTGACAAGGGATTTCAGAAGTGACATATGTCACAAAACTAGCTAAAGAACCCAGATGGCCACACACACACACACACACACACTGACCTCAGGTGACTCTCACTGCTTGTTATGTCCTGCTTATAATATATTATTATGCTAAAAGTGCTATCATAGTTTAAAAGGCCTTGGCAACTCCTGGAAATTACTCTGCATCAGGGGTGTCCAACCTGCAGCCTAATCTATTAACTCAACAACATGAGCTAAGTAGTGGTTATTATCATTATTATTAATTATTTTTTACTGAGCTACTTTAAAGAAGAAATATTAATATTTCTTAATTTGAGGATCTCACTGGCCCTATTTATTCTCTATGTTACTTTTCTCTTATGTATATCACAGAAGATTACCGTAGGGGTCTTTGAGTGACCCCTTTGCTGTGTTCAGTTCCTAACATTCAGATTCTGGACTGAACTAGAAAGTTCAGCCGAGAAATAACAAAGGCAACATTAATGGAAAATGAAGGTAAAAGCATAGAGATGCCTGTGCGCAGCAGAAAGAAAGTTTTATTGAAGTATAGACTTTTCCAGAGGAAAATGGTCCCCCTAGTTAGTGAGAGGAGACCTCTTCCCAAGACAGGACACAGGTATGGTATTTTGTCCTAATTCCTCCTACAATTATCTGTAAAGATTTTCATTGGCCCCCTTGTGCTTAGGTATTCATATCCATTTCTCATTGGTCAAAGATTACCTCAGTTGCCAGTGTACCCATTTTCGTCCTCTTCAGGATAACAATTGCTACCTATTTTCCTGATAATTGTATGGTGGTGAGTGTTAGTCTTGTGATGCTTGCGGCATTTGTGGTGTACCTGTAACTGTGACCCTCACCCCTCTTTGTGTCACAAGCTGGAAACTACATTCTATGGAAACAGGACATATTTGGTCAATTTGGTCAACTGAAACTTTGTTTTTTGACCTTTTAACTTCTTTATCTAGCTGGGAAGCCTTTTCTCCTATTTCCCTGTGGCCCTTTTTCATTCCTGATTTGGAATGAATCAATTAATCAATATTTGGGCAAGGCAGGCAATTGAAGGACCCTAAAAAAAAGTGAGTTAAAATAATGACAATAGAAAAATATAAATTGCATATTTCTTCTCTGCTGGGTCCTGCCTCATGGACAGGATATTTTAAGATCTGTAGAACAGCGGTGAGCGACTGGGAAAAAATGAAATCAAAAACAGCTAGAGAAAAAGAGACATGATACACAGAATAGAGTTTTCAAAGGTGGGAACTGGGGTTCCACCACTAGCTTGTGGGCCCTTGGTGAATGGTCCTGAGTGCTTGTCCCACCCAGATTTTATTGAAGGCTGTTTTCTGTTAGCCAAGAGGATTAGTGGAGCAAGGGAGTAAAAAACATCAGCAGCTTCTATGAGTAAGCATGTTAGTTCTTATTCTATTTATAATCATTAACTTTAAGAGTCTGGGTAGCTTTGAGAAATCCAGAAACTGAGCCTTGTTTGAGGGTAGCCTCTTGTTGGTGGTCATGCACACAGATCCTTTGGGGGAGGTTAGTTTCTAGTTTCTCTGTGGAGCAGACGTGGTGCTGTCAGTTCCCCCAAGAAGAGTTGGAGGAGAATCTGAAGATTCTCTGAAGAATCAGAAGAATCCCTCTGTGGTTAGAGTACAAACCCTCCTGCCCATATCTCAAAGCTTGAGCTGTTCCCTTGATCTCTGCCCTGGTCATAATACAAATCCCCGCTGTGGGTATTTGCTTTGACTGTTGACTGAGCAGGAGTTGGCCCAGCTGATGTTCCCCCACCAGGCCTTGCACACAGCTTCTGCTATGGCCCTTGTTCTTCAGAGTGCTTACAGATCTAGCAAGGGTGTTTGTGAGCTGTATCCCTTACAGGCCAACCTTTCAATAAAAGCAGATACTGTCCAGACAAGTAATTCAATTGTTGTGTTAAAAATAAACTAGCTAAATTGTTTTTATTCCAACTTGCTCAGCTTATTTCTCTGTTTTTTCCCTTTTCTGGGAGTACTTTTCATTGCCAAAAGTGGGGTCTTTGGTCCCCATTCTCCTCATTTCTGTAGCTCTTAATTTTCAGTTAGATCAATAGTTTATAAGGATTTATTTGATAGTGTACTATTTCTGAATTGATAGTTTTTATGACTCTTAAAGAATAAGTCATTGCATTGAGAAAGTTCTGTGTTAATAGTGATATTCCTCGTCTGAGTCTGTTGATAGGTTTCATTTTAGAGGTAGGTGCTGTGATATGTCATCTTTAATTGTGCTGCCATATCCCTAAGATATTTATAAGAACTCACTTAAATATCCATGGCACACATGTTTGCCTCCAATAATTATGTAGAAGCTAATAGTAGAGCATAGTTTTCACTATTTAAATCAGGAGGAAATGGTTATAATACAAGTCATGTTATTATAGAGCAAGACTCCAGTGGCTTCTGATGGCTGCATTGATTGCTGTGACCATTTGGAACTGGAGAGGCCTCTAGAGAAGGCTGACAGTTTCCTCCCACTGGACCTTAGCTGAGTCCTAGGGCAGCTAGGGGTTGGGATGGAAACGTGGAATGAGATTTCATACAGTTGAACAGTACTTAGAAGTCGAAGTCCTGACTGAAGGAAGAGCATTCAATAACACCTGACAGACTGCACCCTTAAGATTTTTGAAACTAGAGTGGAAATGAGACTAAGGTAAGCAGCAGAGAACCATCTTTGGCCATGCTTAATTTTGATTGGATTAAGGTGAGCCATCCATCACTCCAGCTGCCTGTAAAAGAAAAAGTCAGGATGTTTCAGGAGAAATGCATATCAAATTCAGCCTCCATGTCATTTTAGAAACAAAGTCTGGCATGTGAAAGAATTGAGAGACATGTTAAGTTGCAAGGATATGTGACCCAAAGAAAGAAAGGATGTGTGGTCCAAGGAAAAACACCTTTAGAATCATGGATTTACAAGATTCATATGATAAAATTATAAGAAAACAAGTTTATTAGTGTTATTGATATCAACATGTTAAAAACATAAAAAATTCAAATATACTGCATAAAAATTGGTAATAGCAACAAAAAAGAAACCCAATATGTATTTAAAAATATGCAAATGAAAGCCAAAAAATCAATATCTGTAATTAAAGGGCTCATTGAATATGTTCAGCATCAGAGGAAACAGCAAAAGAAAATTGATAGGAAATCTTAAAACTAAAGCTTAGAGAAAAATAGTGGAAAAATGAAACAAAACAACATGAGATACATAAAGGAACCTTGTAAAAGATTGTTACATAAACACTTTGGAGTTCCAGAAGGAAGAATAAAGCAAGAAATTATGTTTCAAGAATAATGGTGAACATTTTTCCGGAACTGATGAAGGAGCTCAATTATACTTTAAGGAATTGTATTAAATTCAAAAAAAGGTTTTTGAACTGAATTCTTAACCACAGCAGAATCAAATTTCTGAAAAGGAGAGATCAAGGGCAAATCTAAAAAGAAAGGAAAACATTTGAGGAAAAACATAACTTATTTTCATGAAGGCAACACTGAAGCTGATGGCAGACTTTCTAACAGTATTCTGAAAGCCAGAACACTTTAAAATGACATCTTCAATGAAAGGAAAGTTTTGCCAACTAGAATCTATAAGAAGCATTAATGTACTTGAAAAATCAAAGTGCAATACAGAGATTTAAAAAAACAGAAGCTGAGAGAATTTGTCACAATGACCACAAACGAGATACAGTGCAATTTCCTCCCTAAACGTCTTTATTACAGTTTATTCAGGATTCAGTCCTTTGTTGAATGCTTGGTTTCAGAATATTTTCTTCTAGTCAGTGGTATCTCCTCAAGCAGATGGAATACACTTGACAAATTATGTACAAAACCTGTATGCTGAAAAGTATGAACCATGTGTGATGGTTACTTTTACGTGTCAACTTGACTGGGTCCTGGGTTACCCAGACATTTAGTTAAATGTTATTTCCAGATGTGTCTATAAAAAGGTTTTTAGCTGACACAGCATTTCAGTAGTACACTGAGTAGCTGATTGCTCTTCCCAGTGTGGACAGGGCAGGACGGGCAGGATCCAGTTCATTGAGAGTCTGATAAAGCAAAAAGCAGAGGAAGAGAGAGTTCACTCTGCTTGGCTATTTGATCAGAGTCTTTGGTTTTCTCTTACCCTGGAACTTAACATCATTGACACTTTTGGTTCTCAGGCCTTCGTACTTGAACCAGTATAACACTTCTGGCTTTGTTGGGTTTTCAGCTTGCACCTCATGGCATTTCCTAGTGTTTTTGTAATGACATGAGGCAATTTCTTATACCTACATAGACACACACAGGCATGCACCCCATAGTCATAAGAATTAAAAAAATCTAAATGGAAAGATTTTTCATGATCATGGATTGGATTACTCAGTATTGCTAAGCTATACATCAATCGCAAATTGATTCATGGATTCCAAACAATCCAAATTCCTAACATCCTTTCCCTTAGAAATTGATATTCTGCAAAATACAATTTGATAGATATATGAGTCTGCAGTAACATGTTAAAATACATATATAACATTCATTGAGGGTGGAATTTTTGAAAAATAATTCAAAATGCTAATGTATCTGGTCAAATCTTTCAGCTGCAAAATGAGTGGACCTGTTTTTGTTGTTTGTTCTGCCAGCTTCCAATTTCTCCCAGCTGAGAAAACTCTTTTATGAATTAATAAAAGCTTTCCACACTGAAAATAGAGGGATATATGGCTTAATGTCTAGAATGTGTTGCCAGGATTTTATAATTTAGGCAGTTTGTTATGACTAGAACAATGCTCCAAAACATCGAACTTTACTGCTCAAATGTCAGCTTCCTGCTGAGCAGTGCAAGAGCCAGGCCCACACCTGCTTGCTTCTAGAAGAGTTGCCATTTAACATCTACCTCCACAATGTAAATTTTGGGAAGTCAGTAGTAAAATAATGTTAGGCACTATTCATCTTCCATAATAAGACCATTTACAAATAAAATGTTTATGAATTCCAAATATCCTGCATTTTCAACATTGGATGAAAAGGATGGGCTATAGTTTATTTCACATTACTCTTTGGAAAGATTGTAAATAGAATCACAGTAAGAGTGTTAGCCAGAGCAACTAATGATATGGTCAGAAATCTGGAAAGGAAGAGACCTATATATTGCATTTTATTGTGAATTCAAGCTTTTTCCAAACAATGTGCTTGCCATTCCTTAAAAATAGCACAATTTTTAAAGTCTTTACTTTTCATGTTGGCCCATAAGTAATAGATTTGGCTCCTTCTCCAGTGATTTGCAAGTAACCATCCTGGTATCATATATGCCATTTCCAATGTCATTTTTATTTATAGTGAAATGAAAACTTAAAAGGAGTTGAAAATCACTCTTTATAATCATTCCTTAATTTTATAAATCACACCCAGTTTTATTCCTTTATTCCCAAGTAGTGCATTTTTAATACTCTTTTCCAATGGTGGAGGATACAACACTCTAGCATCTTAAACATTCTATATACCATTTTGCCAAACCACACTATCTTTTTCCTATTTGTATTTAATCAATTTGCATGATATTTAACAAAAAATGTAATCAAAACAACTTGCAATAAAGAGATGGAAATAGTGGAAGTAGAACCACAGGGACTTGCGGGAGAATAACCACGTAAGGTTTAACACCCTGTGGGTTGCTTGGTAGGTACAGCAAGGGGAACACACAGAGTGAGTTTCTCTGGAAAACTATTAAATGAAGGCCACTTAAGAAAGACTCTACTGAAATTGAAAATAAGCCACATCCTTTTATTATATTCCTGGACTGGGCATGAAATCTTAGATGTGATTCTTAAGTAAGATTCGAGGAAGTTCTAAGATGAAGTTGGTTATAATCCAGTTTGGTGAAGGTTGTTCATTTAGAAATGAAATATCTGGGAACTTTTCAGAAAATACATTCAAGAGCGAAGCAAAGATAGGTGGAGAAGCAAATAAACACAGCTGGCTTTTTCATGTTTGCTAGAATCTTTTCACTCATCGAGGTCCACCGGTGTTCATTTTTGCTCTCATTTTTTCCCCTGTAATCATGTTTGGGATATGCACAATTATCAGCCGATCTAATATGCAGGAAGAATGCACACATTTTTCATTTTCTATTTGCTATGGGTTTTTCTATCACCACAAGAAAAGTACAAAGTATGGAGCATTTTGACGTCCTTGTTTGATACTTCATAAGCTTAGCTAAGAGAGATTGGAATTAGTGAATCATGTAAGATTTGGTTTTGTATGATTTTATTAATTGTATGTAGGGAAAACTGTTCCCTGATCTTTAGCATAGGTTCTGCAAAATGTTTGAGGGACCTAAAGAGTCATGAGAATGTACTTGACTTGTGCACATGCAGGTGATCAGAACACTGGCCTCCGAGATAATGTATATGTTAGGTGTGGCAATAACAGTTTTACGGTTATGCAAAGATTCTCTAGATTCCAAAGGTCTCTTGACACTGGAGGCAGAGGTCTTGCCTACCATCTGCAGTTTTGCAACAACAAATTTGAGACATTCTATCTGACATTTTCCATGTTCCGCCTTTTTAGTGCTGATGTCTGGTAAGTAACTTTTAACTCCTTTTTCCTGCTATATTATAATAAATATGAACCAGAGGTTTGCTTGGGAGTGCTCCTCCCTGAGTTCCTCAATCCCCCAACATAGACTCTGTTTCAAGCCTCTCATTCCTTGAAGTGGTTTGGTTTGTGGTTCTGGCTTGGCAAGTCTGTTGAGGTTATGTTCAAGTTGTTGATCAGGCTGCATTGGTCTGGAGGCTTTGGTTCTGATGGGACTTCCATTTCTAAGATTGATCTCTGAATGGTTGAGCAAGTTCACCCTGGCTGTTGGTGAGTGACCTAATTTCTTCACCACATGGACCTCCCCATATGGCTGATGAGTGTCCTTACTAGTTAGTAGCTGGCTTCTCCCAAAATGAGTGACCCATCCTTAGTTTCATACTGAAATGAATCTTCAAAATAAGGAAACACTCCTGCCAAATGTGCTTGGGCTTTGCATTGAGCTGTAGGCTCAGAGCCATGAAAAGAGACAGGGCTGTGCCAAGTTGTTCAACAGCTCCATAGCTGAGTCTTCCATAAACTGATGTCACAGCAGGGTCATACCTCCACAGCAACATTTTACGGCCTGGTTTTCTGCAGGGCAGCTGGCTAAACAGAGCGCCATCTTAAGACAACAAAAAAGATAAAATAAGCACACACAGAGGAAAGGGAAGATCAAACAGAGGGGGCACAAGAAGATAGAGAAAGCACAGAGAGATTAAGAAGGAAATCACTAAATTTTTGGAACAAAATGACAATGAAGACACAAGTTATCGAAACCTCTGGGATACTGCAAAGGCAGTCCTAAGAGGGAAATTTATAACGCTGCAAGCCTTCCTCAAGAGAACAGAGAGGAAGTTAACAACTTAATAGGACATCTCAAACAACTGAAAAAAGAAGAACATTCTAATCCCAAACCCAGCAGGAGAAAAGAAATAACCAAAATCAGGGCAGAATTAAATGAAATTGAAAACAAAAGAAGTATACAACAGATCAATAAATCTAAAAGTTGGTTTTTTGAAAAGGTCAATAAAATAGATAAACCTTTGACTACTCTAATCAGGAAAAAAAGAGTAAAATCTCTAATTTCATAAATCAGAAACGGTAAACACGAAATAACAACAGACTCCTCAGAAATTCAAAAAATCCTTAACGAATATTACAAGAAACGTTACTCTCAGAAATATGAAAATCTGAAGGAAATTGACCAATATTTGGAAGCACGCCACCTTCCTAGACTTAGCCAGAATGAAGTGGAAATGTTGAACAGGCC
>CAUYON010140874.1:0-18613 GCA_963573935.1 Arctocebus calabarensis
TTTATATAGTGATCAAGAAAATGCCATGAAGGCTATCTGTAACAGTATAATCAAAACATTTCTGAATGTATATGAATCGTGCCCTATGATTGCACCAATGTACAGAATTATGATTCAATAAAATTATAAAAAAAAAAAAAAAAAAGAAAAGAAATCAGTGGTTGGGGCAGCACCTGTGGCTCAAGGAGTAGGGCACTGGCCTCATATACCAGAGATGGAGGGTTCAACCCCAGACTGACCAAAAACTGCAAAAAAAAAAAAAAAAGAAAAAAAAGAAAAAAGAAGTCAGTGGTCAGTTTAATTTCTATGTGTAGGTTTGAAGGCAATCTTATTTTTGCCTCTGGCTGCCTTTTTTTTTTTTTTTTTTTAAATTGTGTTTAGTATAGATTTCTACTTATTCTGTCTGGGGAGTACAGTTCTTCATGAATCTAGGACTTGGAATTTGCCATTTGTTTTCAAAAGTTTATAGCCATTACATTTAAAATACTGCTTTTGACACACTCTCACATTTGCTTCTGGAACTTAATTACATTTATATTAGACTTTCTTATTATAGCCTCTATATGGTTTCTTCTCTCTCTCTCTCTCTGTCTCCCTCCTGATTTTTCTACCCTATTATCTCTCTATTCTTTAGTATGTTTATTTTCTTGTGACTCATCTTCTAGTTCAGTAATTTTCCTTTCAACTATGTTTAATCTGCTTTCAAACCTGTCCACTGGATTCTTAATTTGGGCTATTGTATTTTTTTATTCTAAAATTTCCATTTGACCTTTTGTTATGGTTTCCAATTCCCTGACAACATTCTCCATTGTGATGTCCTCTCCTTTTACTTTATTAAGCATAGTTATTTTATAGGCCATGACAGATTCCTTTATTTCCTAGATCTCTGTGAGTTTGCTCTCTACTGGTTGCTGCATACACTGTCATCCTCTTGTGTGTCTTTTTTTCTGATTGTGTGCCTAACGTTTTATTTGCTTTGTCTATAGAAACAAAGTAAAGCCTAGGATGATGCTATATTTCTCCACAAAAATATTTATATTTGCTTGATCCAGACACTTATGAATAAAAGCAGATTCTCCATTAAAGCCTACTTCCAATGTGCTCTTACTTGTAAGCTGTAGCTTAAAACTATAAATCCTAACCCAAAACAAGAGCAAAGAGGCAGCTCTCTCTTGGCAGGTCCTAGCCACCAATTCCCACCCTTTCAACCCTGAACAATTGTAAAAACGCTCTTTAACTTTTCAGCCTCTTAGCTATCATCTCAAAATTAGCAAATGACCCAAGGAAAAGTAATTTTCCACAGCTTTATTTTCCTCTTATCTAAAACTTCTTCCATTCCTCGGGCCTCAACTATGAACTTAAGTGAATGATCTCCAATCTACATCTTTAACTTTGACCATTCTTTTAATTTTATTTCCAAATTGAGCATTTTCCAACAGTTACTAAAGGAATGCAAACCTGGCATAACCACCACAAACCTTTAATCTCCCCTCCATAAACCAGCTTTTCCTCATGTGCTATCTGTATCAGCTAATAGTATCACCACCTTTAATAATCTATGTTAAAATCTTCAACTATCTTCTTTATTCTTTCCTCCTCACATCAGTCTTACTTCTAAAATACTTTTCAAATCCATCCCTCTTTTTTACTTTCAGTGGCCTACTTTGAATTCTCATCACTTCTTACCTGAATTATGCTAATATAGTCATACCTAGGTATGCTGGAGTAATTGGTTCCAGGATCCCCACATATACACCAAAATCTGTGCACATTTAAATCCCATACTTGGCCCCATGGAACTTATACATATATGAAACATTTATCCTCCATATATGGGGGGTTTGACATCCTCAAATAATGTATTTTCAATCTATATTTGGTTGAAGAAAAATCTATGTATGTGTGGACCAACATATACATACAATTCATGTTATCCAAAGGTCAAGTGCAAACTACCATGTTCTTGCCCTCATTCTAGAAGTTTCCCCTTAAAATGGATCTTACATATTGGTGCTAGAATTACCATATACCTCACTCCCTTATTCTCTTTATTTGATAGCATTTATTACCATATGACATAATATATATTGTATGATGTATAATAATTATATTACTGGCTCGGTGCCTGTAGATCAGCGGCTCAGGCAACAGCCACCTACACCGGAGCTGGCAGGTTCTAATCCAGGCCGGGCCTGCCAAACAACATGGCAACTACAACCAAAAAATAGCCGGGCGTTGTGGTGGGCGCCTGTAGTCCCAGCTACTTGGGAGGCTGGGGCAAGAGAATTGCTTAAGCCCAAGAGTTTGAGGTTGCTGTGAGCTGTGATGCCACAGCACTCTACCAAGGGTGACAAAGTAAGACTCTGTCTCAAAAAGAAATAATAATTATATTATTATAATTTATATGCTATATATTATTCTAATTCTTATATTAATTATAATCACAATAATACATAGAAGAACCTCTGTAAGCTGACCACCCAAGGGACTGTGACAAACTGGTCAATATACAGAGGTGGTCAACATAAGGATGCATACATGTAGTACATGTCCAGGCTATGAAAATTAGGTCAGCTTAAAGAGGTGGTCAATGTAGGGAGGTGGTCAACTATGGAGGGTCTACTGTAATTAGTATATAACATATTAACTATATTTATGATTATAATATTTATATCATTACATTAATTATAATATATGCTGAGTATATGTTGCAATATATAATTATATAAGATATGCTACATAATTATATATATATATGTAATATACATAATCCACCTTTCCTCATTAGAATGTAAGCTCCATGAGGGCAGAATCCCTGTTGTATTCACACTTCTATATTGCCCCAATGACTCAAAGTCACTGGTTAAATGAATATTATTTAAAAAATTAGGGCAGTGCCTGTGGCTCATCGAGTAGGGCACCGGCCCCATATACCGAAGGTGGAGGGTTCAAACCCGGCCTCAGCCAAACTGCTAAAACAGAAAAATAGCCGGGCATTGTGACGGGTGCCTGTAGTCCCAGCTACTCAGGAGGCTGAGGCAAGAGAATCACCTAAGCCCCAGAGTTGGAAGTTGCTGTCAGCTGTGTGACGCAACGGCACTATCAAGGGTGACATATTGAGACTCTGTCTCTACAAAAAAAAAAAACCCACAAAAAATTAATTAGGAGATGCAGAATAGATATTTAAATTGCTCAACCTTATAATTACAGACATCTAAACCCTAAACTTCCTAACTGCAGACCCTCCTCAATCAGGCTCAGTTTTGACTTTCCAATGTTATGTTCTGCTATCTAAATCAGGTATTCAACAAATACTCATTGAGTGTCTATGTGCTGGACACTGTGCTAGGCATTAAGAATATAGTGCAATTCTAATTCTGACCAACATGGAGTTTACCACCTACTGGGGAACAGCATTTAACAAATCATTATTTAGTTACAATAATGGTAAGAGCTGTCAAGGAATAAAAAGCTATGAGAATATACAACAGAGGATATGAACTAGAAGTATTAAGGAAAACTTTCCTGAAGAAGTGACATTTGAAGTTTACTTTGAAGTAGTAGAAATTAGTAAGGTGTTTGTATGTGTGCTTGTGGAAGTCAATGTTAGAAAATTTGAGGTAGGCCAGGCACAGCGGCTCATGCCTGTAATCTCAGCACTCCAGGGGGCCAAGGCAGGTGGATCACTTGAGCTCAGCAGTTCAAGACCAGACTGAGCAAGAAGAGTGAGAGCCCGTCTCTCCAAAAAAAAAGGATTGCTTAAGCTCAAGAGTTTAAGGTTGCTGTGGGCTGTGCAGCCAGTGAACTCTACCCAGGGTGACAGAGTGACACGGTCTCAATAAATAAATAAATAAATAAAAGAAAATTCAAGGCAGGAGAGAGTATATAATAATTATTACTCTATCTTCCATTAATACTTCCTCTGTAATAAAAACTCTACTAGGTACTTTACAAGTATTATCTCACTTAAACTCCCATACTCTTATGGAGTACATGCTATTTTTGTCCAAATTATTCATATGAGGAAAGGAGGCAGAGTGAGGTAAATTGGCTTGCCCAAGGTCACAGAGCTAATAATCTGGAAAGGAACTGGGATTTTAGTCCAGGTTTGCCTGAGTCTTCAGAGTGTACAGCATTAATTCTTATAATATTACCCCCCCCACAACATGATAACACAGGTCCAGCCTTCCCAGACTGTTTTCCTAACATATTTATCTATCTTTTGCTTCTGCAGTTTCCTTCCTCCCAGATTTCTTTCTGTCAATGTCTTATCCATCCCTCTCTAGGTTCCACCATGTCATTTTCTTTAGAGGGCTTTCTGATCCTCTCAGTAGAAAGCAATCCCCTCTTTACACTATATCCTTTACATGGCACCACACGTACCAGTGTACTCACTCAGATAGCTTTTATATTCTGTCAGCAACATGTCTGTCTCCAGCGAGAAATTTGGTATTTCTAGGGGAGAAGCACCCTATCTCGTTCACCTTTCTTTACCACAGTGCCACACAAAGTGCCTGGTACACAGTAAGCACTCAGTACCTATTGAGTGAATTAGGCAAATTGACAAAAATCCTGATAAATACCTTTGGCTGGATGACTTCCTTAAACTATTTGTAGTTTCTACTCTCAAAACCCATACTTATTTTTTGGAAAGGTATTATGCTCTCCACATAGGTCACAGAAGAGTCAGGAGAGAAGAACAAGGAAGGCCTCAGAGCACCTCTGGGAAGGTAGTGGGTGGGAACATCCCTTGTCAACAAAGGGGGGAAGCCCAGGGGCTGGAACTTGGAGCCTGTTTTGAAGTGGTGTCTCTGCTCTCAGGGATACACTATTTTCTGTTCACCCCTCTCTACCTGCGCTCCCCCTGCTGTGGGCCCCAGGGAGCAGCCTGTGCTCCTTCCGGCTTCTGGCCAAGAGTAGAGGCCAAGAGTAGACGCTGTAGGGGATGAAAGGAAGGGTGGAGAGCGTGGTCAAGTATTTGCTCCCCTGACTCCCGTGCTGTCGTGCTGCCTTCTCCTGGGTCCCTCAGTTACTTACCTTCTCCATATACCCTCTGGGGTCCTGGTGACCTGTCCTTTATCTCTTTAGGTCAAGGGAGCTAACATGATCTATTACTGGCATTATCCTTTGTGGTTTCCCTATACTTGGCCCAATTTTTGTAAATAGTGACTTCATTAAACTCTTCTCAAATTATCCTGACTGTGCTGGGACCCCACGGGCCTGACACATTGGGAAGCAGCAAGGCAATGGGAAGGAGAGAGGCAGTGATGAGACAGGGATAGAGAGAGACAGATGGTAATATTCAACTGGAAAGAAGAGAAGGAATAAGTAAAAGAAGGTGAAGGGGACAAAAACTTAAGGGACCACAATTTTGACTATGACTTCTAGGTGTAAAGAAACTCAAAAACACTAACTCCAAGCTGGGAACAGTCTCTCTACCCTTAGTTTGGGTATCACATCAAAGGAGGGAATCTTAGAGATTCCCTCAAAGAGGTTAATTTGAAAATAAATATAATACCGGACATCACGGGGCAAGCTTTAAGCACCATAATAATCATGGTGCTGATTTTTTTGTAGGGAGCAATAAATCAGAAGCTGCTCCTGTGCTCTTTAAATCGTGTAGACATGCCTTATCTGTACTTGGTGCTATAGCATTCTCAAAGCTCCCATCTTTTCACAACCTGCTCCTTTGTTCTTTGCACACTGTTTAACGATGTCCCATTTCCACTAGGCCACAAGATTGGA
Source organism: Arctocebus calabarensis (assembly GCA_963573935.1). Taxonomy (NCBI): domain Eukaryota; kingdom Metazoa; phylum Chordata; class Mammalia; order Primates; family Lorisidae; genus Arctocebus; species Arctocebus calabarensis. The sequence continues at coordinate 5,746 of CAUYON010140874.1, forward strand.
GCTTTAAAAATAGAGGGTCTATACTTCCTTTCAAGATGGTGTGAAAGAACTGCTTTAACAAATAGTTGCCATCTTCCTTCAACTTGTCTCCAGTTTACCAACTGTATACTTACAGTAGAAATCCACTTCTGCCTTTTGTCTCCTGCCAAAGTAACTGGAAAAGCCTTTATGGATAGTTGGAAAAGATACTGTAATTTCAGTCATCTTTTTCTTTTCCAGCTCTAATTATTATTTTAACGGGCTGCTTCTTATTTTAATAGATTTTTTTAATAAGGAAATCTTACTTACAAATTTTAATTAGCTTACTGAATTTTCACAGCTTTAGAATAAGTAGTTTAATGAGTAAAGAGATCTCAGACTACTAACTAGCTTGGAGTCTCCAGAGTGGCTTGGGGGGAAATGATGTAGCCCAAGTGCTATCAGCCAGATCTGGGCCTCACAGACCAGGACTCTGCAGCCTGGCCCCTGAGGCTGGATGAATCACATTGCCTCTTTCAGGAAAAAAAGTGAAAATTTGGTTTCTCTTTCTATTAAGAATCTCTGTATAAGACCTGGCAGTTCCTCAACTCACTCAGGCTGTGACCCTTGTCAAACTACTTAACTTCTATGAACTTCGGTTTCCTTATCTGTAAGGGTTTAGAATTAGACTATACTGTTTTCCACACTGGACTATCACAAAAATGGGTCTTGTAATACACCACTTTAGAAGCTCTGAAATGTTAGTTGAATGAATATATGAATCTTAATGTTGTCATTTAATCTCCCTATCACTTCTTTACAGTACATTTCAATTACAGTAGCAACAAAGAATAGGTTAACATTTTTCATTCTAAAAACCTCTATCAGATAAAGTAGGGCCAGATGTATTCGAATTCAAAATTGGAATCAAGAGAATAGAGGTTTCTGTGGCTTAGTAACTTGAATAATCAATACAAATTAGCTCTATTCCAAAAAGTAAAAGCATATTAATATTTGATCCATTAATTAAGAATATGTGACAATTTTAGTATGATTATTAGTGCATATGACATATGAAATAATTTCTTCTTTGGTGATTTTCAGGGTGTGATGTAAAAGGGAAACTCCAGCTTAATCAAATCAAGCCTTAAAAAATCAGAAATTTCAAATTCTGAGTTTAGTATGCAATCCTATATTAAGGACACCTATAATACATTATCAAAAATTAATGTCAGACTAACATAAATTATAAAATTTTCCTACTTGCCTATTTATTTATAGCTATAATATATTGTGAACTTAAAAACGTAAGAATATGTTAACTTAATATGTCTAAAACCAAACTCCTGATCTTCCCCTCAAAACTTGTTTCTCTCAAATCCTCCCCCATCACACTTAGTGACAACTCCATCCTTCTACTGCTCGGGCCAAAAATGTTAAGAGTCATCCTTGATTTTCTTTCTGGGACATCCTACATCCAACTCATCAGTAAATCTTCTTGCTTCACCTTCATAACATACTCAGAATCCAGCCACATCTCATCACCTTGCCCACTAATACTCTGATCAAGCCATCGTCTTCTTCTGCCTGGATTACTGCAAATGTACCCTCACTAGTGTCTCTGTTTCCCCTTGCTTCCCATGGCCTATTGTCAATACAGCTGCCATAAACCTGAAGTCAGATCATGTCACTCCTCATTTCCCATCTCACTCAGAGCAAAAGCCCAAGTGATTACCATGGCCTAGAAGACCTGTGCACCATTTGAACTCCAAATGCTCAGGCCATTTTTACCTCAAGATCTCTGCACTTGCTGTTCCCTCTGCCTAGAATGTTCTTCACCAATTATCCATATGACTTATTCATTTCCTTCCATCTTTACTAAAAGACACTTTCTCAGGAGGGACTTTCTTTACCACCATATTAAAAACCTCCTCTCTAACCCCTCTATAGCACCTATCACTTTCAGACTTTTTCTCACTTACTTATTTTATCTATCTGTTTACTCTCACAAAAATGTAAGTTCCATAACGGGAAGTTAGTTGTTGTATTTCAGTCAAGTAAAATAAATATGTACAAACAAGGGGCATGCATCCTTAGTATAGAGCTTGATGAGTTTTCATAAAATATATATGCCAAGCAAGCTACCACATAGATCAAGAAACATTTCTTCCCCACTTCCAAACACAGTTCTCCCAAAGGTAACTACTAATGTGAATTCTAACACTTAAGGTTAATTTTGCCTATTTTTAAACTTTTTACAAATGGAATCATGCACTAAGTACCTAGCACCTATCACTTAGCATTATGTACTTACATATAGTTCATTCATTTTCATTGTTGAATAATATTCCAAATATAGGTAAATATACCCACATTTATTTGCCCAATTTCCTATTAATGAACAGTTGTATTGTTTCTAGCTTTGGCTATTGTGAACACTGTGGCTAAGGACATTTCTATACATATCTTTTGGTGAATATACATGTAGTTACACGTTTCTTTCAGGTAGGAGATGGGGCAAGAGTTTGTCTGCGAAGTTCATTTATATCTTTTCCACCCCTAACACAGTATCTGACACATAGTAAGTATTACAAAAAATAATTACTGGACAAGGAATGGAAACAGTCTTTAAAATTGTTATTTAGATTTAAGAATTGACATAAGATTTCCTTGACTTACAAAGAATTACACATATAGGTTTATAATGCATAATAATTAAATTAAACTCTGTAAATCTGCCATTAAAATTAAGAAACAGATTACTGACACCACTGAAACTCCTTAGATATTCCTGCCTGATCACATCCCACTGGATTCTTTTTTTTATTATTCCCTTTCTTTTCTCTACATTTATGTATACTCTGACAATATGCGGTTTACTTTGCTTGGCTTTGAAGTTGTAACTATTATCATATTATGAATGTTCTGCAATTTGCCCTTTTCACTCAACATCATGTTTCTAGGATCAACTAGAAATGACACACGTAGCTATCGATCATTATTTTTTCACTACTGTATTGTGCTCCACTGTGAGATTATACCACAGTGTATTTATCCATTCGTCAATAGACAATTGGCCTTTTCCCAATTTTTGCTATTTCAAACAACGTTATTATACATGTGCTTACCTGTGTCTCCTGATATCCAGACAAGAGGTTTTCTAAGGCAATTTCACTTAAAGGTACCCTAATTATTCTTTTTGTTGTTGTTGTTGTTGCAGTTTGGCTGGAGTCGGGCTTGAACCCACCACCCTCAGTATATGGGGTCAGAACCCTACTCACTAACCCACAGGCGCCGCCCTTTCTTTCTTTCTTTCTTTCTTTTTTTTTTTTAATGAGACAGAGTCTCACTCTGTTACCCTGGTTAGAGTACTCTGGCCTCAACCTATCTCACAGCAACTTCAAATTCCTGGGCTCAAGCGATCTTCCTACCTCCGTCTGAGTAGCTAAACTACAGGAAAATGCCACCATACCTGGCTAGTATTTCTATTTTTAGGAGAGGCTCTTGCTCAGGCTAGTCTCAAACTCCTGAGCTCAAGTGATCCTCCTGCCTTAGCCTCTCAGAGTGCTAGGATGATAGGTATGGGCCACTATGCCCTGCCCCCTATTTATTCTTAATTATAAAGTATTTAAAACACTAGCAGTAAAGAATAAAGCATGGTTTCATATATTATAAGTCTAGCAAAAACAGTCTTGTTGAAATGGCCTGTTTCCAGTGAGTTTCAATATTCTACAATTTCAATTTCTACAAGTTACTTTTATATATAAACAAATTTTGGGTTCTAAATTTAATTGTAATTTCAGGTATGATTTAAATTTTAAACAATGTTTTTCCTCTTTTGAAAGTAGATGACCTGGGGAGATGGAGCAAGATGGCAGCCAAGTAACAGCTTCCTTGCGGCTGGGCACGAAATGTCATCAAGCCACATGCAATAAAGATGGTTCCAGTCCATGAACCCCTGTATCACTCTCCCTCCGGAGAAACCCTAACTTCCCCCTTCTATCATCGCCCAATTAAGCAGGAAGCAGTTAGATCAAGTCTTTGCCCCTTTTCCCTAACAGCAGTTAGAGTTTCTACTCAGAGAGGGAGAATTGATGCAGGACATTTGGTGCCCTAGCCAGCTCAGCGGAGCTAGTGGACCTGCTGCCTCTTCCTTGGCGGTGTTGGGGCTGTGGCAGCCAGCTGAAGAGCCAGCAGGCTGGGTGACAGGAAAGGAGGGGGACCTTCAATCCCCACCGGAGGCTCCAATAGCCAAAAAGGCCAGACAATTGCTGAGGAGACACCTGTGCCTTGGTGTCTCCTTCACTTTACACTTAGGACTAAATGTGGAACCCCCATTTCCTATGCCTAGGTCAATTTCTTGTGAATTTCCTAGACCTCAATTCCATGAATGTACTGTATCCATTCATTTATACATTCATTTACCTTGCCTCTGGTGGAAGGGACTGTATTTATTCATTTCCTGGCCAAGGAACCCATACACCTATATATACCCTGAGACTAAAGGCCTAAAGGAGGAGATGGGGAAAGACCGGGAGAGAAACAGAGAGAGCTTCTCTCTCCCCACTAGAATCCTCTCCCTCTACCAGGAGCTTTAGTGTTTTCTGTATTCTTTTCTGTAAATAAATTCTGTCTTACCACTAGAGGGTGGGGGGAATAATGTAATGAAGAATAATAAAATACATGTTAAAAAAAATGTACACAGTTATGATTTAATATAAATAAATAAATAAAAATAAAAATACACACACACACACACAAAGAAATAGCAAAAGCAATCCTAAAATTTATATGGTAACATAAAAGTCCTCAAATAGCCCAAACAATGTTGAGGAAGAGAAACAAAATTGGAGGCATCACACTTACTGACTCAGAAGTATATTAAAAAGTTAGAGCAATTAAAACAGTATGGTTTGGTAATAAAACAAATACATAGATCAGTAAAACAGAATAGAGAGCCAAGAGAAAAAAATCAAACATGTATAGGCAACTAATTTCTGAAGAGGACACCAAGAAGATACAATGAAAAAATGATAGTCTCTCCATGAAATGGTGCTGAGAAAACTGGGATTTCTGCATGAAAAAAATGAAATTGGGTCTTTATACCATACACAAATCAACTCAAAATGGATAAAAGGTATAAATTTAAGCCCACAAACTATAAAACTCTAGAAAGAGAACAGAAGGGGAAAAAATCCTGAACACTGGCCTTGAAAAAAAAATTGGGGGGGGGGTGGAGGGTATCACACCGAAAGCTCAGGCTGCAAAAGCAAAAATAAATAAAAGGTACTATATCAAACTCAAAAGCTTTTGCACAGCAAAGGAAACAATCAACAAAATGAAATGGCATTCTATAAATTGGGAGAAAACATTTGCATAGCTTATATATGATAAAGAGCTAATATCAAAAATGCATTGATATAAAGAACTCATACAACTCAACATAGAAAAACAAATAACCTAGTGACCAAAATGGGCAAAAGAACCAAATTGACATTTCTCCAAGGAAGACATAAACATCTCTGAGAGGTATATGAAAATATGCTCAATACCATTCATTATGGAAATGCAAATTAAAACCACTATGAGATTCTACTTCACAAAATCCATTAGAATGGCTATTACCAAAAAGTCAAAAGATAGCAAATGCTGGTGAGAGTGTGGAGAAAAGGGAATTCATGTTGTTAGAAATGTAGATTGATTGGTATAGCCATCATGGAAGACAGTGTAAGGATGTCTAAAGACGTTAAACACCCAGCTATGACCTGGCAATTACTCTTCTGGGCATACACCCATAGGAAATGAAATCATCACCTCATGAAGATATTTGCACTCCTATGTTCATGGGTAGCCAAGATATGGAAACAACCTAAGTGTCCATCAACAGATGAAATGATAAAGAAACTGTGGTGTAAATGTATGCAATAGATTATTATTTATTTCTAAAATAGAATGAGATCTTTCCATTTGCTGCAATGTGGATGAGCACAGAAGACATTTTGCTAAGTGAAATAAGCCAGATACAGAATGAAAAATGTTGCATATCATTTGTATGTGGATTCTTTTTTAAAAAATTCAAATATATAGAAATAGAGAAATAATGTAATAGACATACTCTTATTTGACAATGTGAACGTTACTTTCTTTGCATTATTATTATTGCTTAATATTTCGATGCAGCAATCATCTGATTTCTTTTTCTGAATGTATTTATCTTCATTCGTTCTTTATAAGGTTTTTGTTTCTAGTCCTTATCTTAAACATTGTTATTGTTATTAAATTTGAAGCCTTTTTAATTTTGTAAAGGCAAAAAGTGGAAACCTAATAAACACATGTATATATAAAAAAATAAAAATAAATTCAAATATATAGAAATAGAGAAAAAACTGGTTACTAGGGATAGGAGTTGAGGAGGGAATGGAGAAACAGAGGTCAGAGGATACAAAGTAGCAGATATGTAAGGTGAACAAGTCTAGAAATATAATGTACAATATGAGGACTATGGGTAATAAAAAGGTACTGAATTTGGGATCTATAGTAAATGAGTAGATTTTAGCTGCTCTTGCCACAAAAACAAATAAATGAGTAGTTATGTGAGATAATAGACACTAGTTTGTTTTACTGTCATTATCATTACCTTTTTACTATGTTTTGTATCCTGTAACATCACGTTGTATACCTAAAATTATACAATATTTTTTTTTTTAGAGAAAGACTAGTAATAAATGACTTAGAAATTCTTATTAATTCCCAATCAACTGTGAAGAATTCTGATGGCTGGGTGGCACATGTGGCTCAGTTGGTAGGGCGCCGGCCTCATATACTGAGGGTGGCAGGTTCAAACCCAGCTCCCTGCAACAAAAAAATAGCCGGGCGTTCTGGCAGGTGCCTGTAGTCCCAGTTATTCGGGAGGCTGAGGCAAGAGAATCGCCTAAGCCTAGGAGTTAGAGGTTGCTGTGAGCTGTGTGATGCCATGGCACTCTACCGAGGGTGATAAAGTAAGATTCTGTCTCTACAAAAAAAAAAAAAAAAAAAAAATTTAAAGAATTCTGATGGCTGTCAAAAAACTGTCACTTCCAGGTGCTACCTGTGGCTCAAAGGAGTAGGGCGCCAGCCCTATATGCCAGAGGTGGCGGGTTCAAATCCAGCCCCGGCCAAAAACTGCAAAAGAAAACCCAAAACTGTCACTTCCTAAAATATGATTTAACACCTGAGACTATTGAATGCTACAGACAGAAATGGTTAAACAGAGAAATTTGGAATTAATCCTGACATTAAAATGTTTTATATTTTTCAAATCTCAAGGCAGACTTTAGTTTTCAAAATGTTTTTCAATGGAAGAAACACCTTGAAAACATTTATTAAATCTATTACCTTCACAACTATTATGGTCAATGGAATGATTCTGAATGTATGAGCTTGATGAAAATGAAAAATAAGTACTGATGCATCCATGCCTAGGGCTCTAAACTTGGCTGTGCATCAGAATTATCTAGGTAATATTTAAATAAATGTATTTCTACCTCCACTCCCAGGCCTACTCAAAAAGAATCTCTAGGTTTCAAGCCTAGAAATCCGTATCTTTAATGTGCCTAAAATGACTCTGATGCACTTTGAGGTCTGGGAACCAAAGTTAGATCATTTAGATTATTTACTGCATTTGGCCCCACAAGAATTTCTACATGGTAGGATAGCAAAATAAATTATTGATTTTTAAAAAACATAGATTTCTTGTGACTAGCAGGTTATTTTTGGTAAAATTTACTATAAAACTGGGTTGTTTTTAAGGGCTCTATATACACCTTATAAATGCATCGATATCCCTTGTACATGGATTATGTATACTATATTTATGTCCATTTTTTAGGACTTGGAGTCTAATTTTTAACTATGTTAAATGAATAGAGATTTATAATTACTATATCTTTGCTTTTATGCTATATTGTTCATTATATTTATGATTTATTTGGTGCTGAGTCTTTGGTCAGGAATATAATCCCCAATTATAATATTGTTCCTTTGGGAAAAGATGATCCATTTTACGACACAGTTTCCAGGAATACCACTGTAGGAAAAATCAGTGACTGCCTCAGAAGGGTGCTCACTTTTCAAAAAAGGATATTCCTGAAAAGTAACATAAATTGAATTTTTATTGGTCAACTCAATAAAACTCTACCAAGGACCTGCTGTACCTAAAGTAATCCTTTAGGAAAGAAATAAATACTTTAGAAAATTAAAGCCTCATCCTTATTTGCTCTGAAAATTTCCGTTTAATACACAGAGAGATATTAAAACAGGGCACACTAATATTTAAGTAGAAACTAGTCTAGATTACAATGCAAATGATATTTTTCTTGATTATAAAACTGCAAATCAGGCATTTTGAAGCAAAAAAAATAATCACTGAACCTCCAGTCCAAGAAGATTATCTTTTGTAGTGCTGTAGATGCAGATAGAAAGTGAGTTTCTTTATTCTCAAAGACTAAAAAGGATAAGAGTACAGACAAATGTTCACACAATATTCCTGAGTGAGTAAATTAAAATGCCAGGTGTGGCTCGGCACCTGTGGCTCAACGGGCTAAGGCGCCAGCCACGTACACCTGAGCTGGAGGGTTCGAATCCAGCCCCTGAGCCCGCCAAACAACAATGATGGCTGCAACCAAAAAATGGCCAGGCATTGTGGCGGGCGCCCGTTGTCCCAGCTACTTAGGAGGTGGAGGCAAGAGACTCGCTTGAGCCCAGGAATTGGAGGTTGCTGTGAGCTGTGATGCCACAGCACTCTACCCAGGGTGACAGCTTGAGGCTCTGTCTCAAAAAAAAAAGAAGAAAGAAAATGGTAGGTGTGAGGATCCTCCTTTTTCTGAATGAGAATACAAGCACAGGTTGATATGTGCAGCTTAAATGCTGAAGATTTCTGAGTGCACATAGGTAAACCAGATGCTAGAATCAACTAAAGAACCAAGGATTATTTATTCTAAAAAAGACTCCTGCTCAAACTAGCAATTTCCCAGGGTAGTAGAAGAAGAGATTTATCAGAAAAGGCATGCAAACGTACTTTGTAAACTCTTAAGTAAATAAAGGGAACATATTTCTCAGTTGAGAATGAGGATGGGGGCAGTGTTCTTAAGGGCTTAAGGGAAAGTATGGCAATATCTAGAAAAGCAAGAGTACAACGAATTTAAAGTGAGAGCAGGCAGTATGATTGTGTTTTTCTCCAGCCACTTTAACTGCACAAGTGCAAGCACCAAGGAGGCAGAAAGTAACCAAGATTGTGATTTGCCAATTGAATGAAAAGAAGTAAAAGGTAGCAAGGGATTTGACAGTATATGCATGCAAGAGGCCTGACAGAGTGGTGGCAGTTAGAAATAGAAAAGGATGGGACTGAGAAAGTATCTCAAGATCAGACTTATAGGTGTAAAGAGTATCATGAAAGGTTCAAAAATGGCTCAACATAGGTTTTAGTCAAGTAATAATATTTGAACACTTCATTTGTACAGAGTATTACACAGGTGGGATTGGATTCGAGAGGTTGGCTGTAGATCTAGATTTCCTTCAGTAGAACTAAGCTACCTGAGATGCATAGTCAAGGCATATATCTGACAGTCAGTCAATTTAGGAAATTAGGAGTAGAGGACAAGAGTAATTTTGAGTAAGTTGGAAATAGGTTTGAGGTTGAGCAAGGAGACCACTGGATAATGGAGTAGAGTATCACCTAAGTGATGGTGGAGTAGAGAGGCAGAATGGAATCCTAGGACAGGTTGAATAACAGAGACATGAATCACAGGACAGGGGAACAGGTATTTTGCTCTGTGTTGGGCTTGTCTCCCTCTTACCCCTCTTATCTTTTGCAGCATAATTTATAACACAAAGTATAATGTATCTTCTTTTTGGGATATAATGTATCTTCTAATCATGTAAATGACAGTAGGGAACCTTCTTAAGATAACACACACACACACACACACGCAATGAATTCAGATACATGGAGAAAATAAGTGGTCAAAAGTCCTTTAAATTTATCTTGAAGTGATTACTAAGGCAAGTATTATTATGCTGAGAAGGAAATGGTGTAGTACAGGAGAAGGACCAAATTGGGAATCTGAAGATCAGGCTTCTAATCCAGTTTGAAAATTCTGAGCTTTACTTTCGTCATATGTAAAAGTGGGTAATGCCACCCTCCCTACAAAATCAAAAGGTCTCTGGCTAAGAAAATAAGATTCCTGAGGGCAGGGACCTTTACTGTCTTGTTTGTCACATAATCTCTAGCACTTAACCTGACACATAGCAGGAGTTTATGAACATTTGTTAGGCAAAGAAATATAGAAAAGTAATTTTATACCCATGAGTGCTATCCAACTATTGACTTTCTTCTTAATAATAATTCATATGAAATGAAACCTGCCACTAAGATTATAATAATATAAAATTATCTAACATTTTGGTACATGTTTTAAATAACTATATCTTTTTTTTTTTTTTTTTTTGAGACAGTCTCACTATGTTACTCTCAGTAGATTGCTGTAGTGTCATAGCTCACAGCAACCTCAAATTCTTGGGCTTAAGCAATTTTCTTGCCTCAGCCTCCCAAGTAGCTGGGACTACAGGCGCCTGCTACAATGCCCAGCTATTTTGTTGTTGTTGTTTAGCAGGCCAATACCAGGGCCGAGTTCGAACCTGCCAGCCCAGGTGTATGTGGCCAGTGCCCTAACCACTGTATCTCAGTGGCACTGAGTCTATCTTATTCCTTATAAGACACTGATAGACTGTCAGTAGTTCAACAAGAGAATTGGAAAATTTAAGCAGCTAATTCTAAAATCATTTCCTGGACTAGTTCCATGAAGCCAGAGGCAAAAGTTCAAAGACAAGAATGGTAAATTTTTTAAATACTGAAACTATTTTCTGTTGGGAGTATTTATACTAGAAACCTACTTTAAAAGACAAGATGAAGGATTATATAGTCAGATATGAAATATATTGAGAAATTTAGAAATTTTTTTTTTTAGCTGCATCAAAAATTTGTCCCTATTGTCCCAAAAGATTAACCTTTTTTACTCATCTCTTAGCCCCACTCAATGTCATTTATTATAATCTCTGTATTTTCTGGAACATTGGCCTTTTATATTTCTAGTTTTATATTTTATTTAATTTTAATTTTTATCTATGATTTACATATTAACTCCTCAAATTCTTTGTTGAATAAGTAGATCAACCTCATCAAGACTTCAATATATTGAGCCTACCACTTTCCTATTATTCACCAACTCCCACCCTCCTTATTCAGCATATTTAGTGTTTACCATTTGTAATCACTTCCTCAACTGTTTCACCCCTCTCTCCCTGTCAGTAAACTAGCCTGGCAAATTCTTGACCCTGATAAATTCAGCCATTTGCCTCTTCTGAATTTGCACATGAGCAGATTGAATGCTGCTAGAAGAAATTATATCATTTTGCTGACAGGTTATAATACTTATATTCATTATCACAGATCTCAAACAGGTACTAAATTATGCCTGTTTGAAATATACTTTATGAAGATTGCTTTCCAGGACAACTATTTTATAATCTATTTTCTCTCCTCAAATCTCTCACAGCCCTCTCTGATAATCTTGCCCCATAGTAACTACATTGAAAAAAGGTATCATCAGAGGTGGGCAGTCGTCACTGATCTCCACGTACACATATTTTCTGTTCTTTCCTCTTGTTAATAGTGGATGAAGTGCTCCTGTCCCTCTTAAAGGCCTAATCTTCCACTCATACTCTGGGTCCCACTCTTCTCCCACAACTACTACAAAGACTTTACCTTTTTAGTTATCCCATCTCTCTCTTTTATCACCAATCCTTTTCTATAGATTATCCGGAGGCATTTACAAACATAATCTAGTATCTTCCATCATAAACTACTTTCATCCCACCATGCCACTGAAACTGATCTCATCAATGTCAATGCCTTCCAAATTGCAAAAAAAAATTTTAAAAAAAAGAAAAGAAAAAATAAATTAATGGATACTCTTTGCTCCTCATTTTATTATACTACTCAGAAACAAAGGTAGCCAAAACCAAAGTCTTGATTTCAACATCTCTACCAGCCCCCAAACCTGATTTTCCTCCCCCCAATTTTCCCATGTCAGTATACAGATTATACACTTTGTTACCAAAGTCAGAAAGCCCATTCTCTCATGTCTATGTTCAAAGTAGACCTCAAATCCCTATATGTTTTTTCCCCTTCACTATTACCACATTAGTCCAATGTCAACATCACCTTTGCCTGGGTAATAAAAAAGTTTCCAACTGGTCTTTTAGCTTCTTCTATTCTTGATTCTCCTTTTTCCATACATCAGCTAGAAAAATATTTTTCAAAATCTACATCTGCATTAATAACTTCTATTCTTAAAACCCTCCATTTTATTTAGATCAAAATCCAAACACCTTGTCCCCATCAATTTCTCCTTTACTCACAGTAGGCTATAGTTACAATGACACCCACTTGTACCTTGAAAATGCCCAACTCTTTTGTGCCTTAGGACTTTGCCCTTAGAAGAGAATCCAAACTCTGGCTAGGAAGACATGAATCCCCCCAACTTTAAAATCTCATCTTGTGGAAACTTCACATCTTTTATATTAACCAGGATGGAGTTGGAGAATATTCTCCTTAGAAAAATATCACAAGAATGGAAAAGCAAGTATTCAGTGTACTCAATACTAATATAATAACAATAAACAAACTAATATACACCCACACAAGAGAAAAACACAATAAAACTCAAGTGGGGGGAGGAGCCAAGATGGCGGTCTGTAGCCAGCTTTCTGCAGACGCTCCTGTCCAGAAGGAGAGTTAAAGGACAGAAATTTGGCGAGAAAGCCAACGGTTTGGAGCTGAGCCAAGAGACAGGGTCGAGGAACGCACATCAAC
>CAUYON010140877.1:0-61209 GCA_963573935.1 Arctocebus calabarensis
GTCTCCTGCCTCCGCCTCCCAAGTAGCTGGGACTACAGGCGCCCGCCACAACGCCTGGCCATTTTTTGGTTGCAGCCATCATTGTTGTTTGGCGGGCCCGGGCTGGATTCGAACCCGCCAGCTCAGGTGTACGTGGCTGGCGCCTTAGCCTGTTGAGCCATAGGCGCCGAGCCTCCAAAGTCACCTTCTGAACCTATGTGACTCCTCTACTCCATGGCTTACCTACTCATTGTCCCAATTCTCAGGTCCTGATTGGTCACATCCTGCCAAGCCAAAGGGAACTATTTGTTTTGGGGTTTCCTTCCCTGTTGACAATGAATGTCTCATTTTGTGAAAGTTCATGTATAGTTTTATCCTTTGTGCCATTGTGGAAGCTAAGTTTTGACCTTTAGCCTCTGGGTGTTTACTTTGCTGCTGGTCCATAGGTCTAGTCAGTGTTGAGAAAAAGTCTAAGTATTTCATGTAGAGCTGGTCTTGTTGGGGCAAATTTCCTCAGTTCTTGTATATCCACAAAAGATTTGATTTCTCCATCAATTTTGAAGCTTAGTTTAGCAGAATACAGAATTCTGGGCTGAAAATTCTTTTATTTAGAATGTTGAAGGGATGACCATGCTCTTCTGGCTTGGAAGGTTTCAAGCCTTTTCTGGCTTGAAAAGTCTTCTGTCATCCTAATGGCTCTGCCTCTGTAGGTCAGGTGGCACTTACTCCTGGCTGCTTGCAGAATTTTTTCTCTAATCTTGACTTTGGATAGGTTCATTATAATGTGTCATGGAGAGGCTCTCTTTGAGTTGACATGACCCAGGGTTTCATATCCATCTGAAAGGAGTGTGTCAGGGTCTTTAGTAAAACTTGGGAAGTTTTCATTTATGATAGTTTCCAAAAGGGCCTCCATTCCTTTGGGATAATCTTTCCCTTCAGAAATCCATATTATTTGTATGTTTGAATGTTCATGGAGTAGCATAGTTCTCTAAGCACCTGTTCTGCTTGTTCTCTCTCTTCTTTTCTGCCTCTTTAACTACCTAGGTTAACTTGAAAACTTTATCCTCTAGCTCTGAGGTTCTTTCTTCTCCATGGTCTAACCTACTTTTGATACTTTCACTGTATCTTTACATTCCCTGATTGTCTCCTTCATTTCCTTAAGTGCCACCATATCCTTTCTATATTCTATGTATCTCTCCTCTGACTTTTAGTTCTGTCTCTCCATTTTTTCATCCATTCCTTTTATTGCCTGTATCATCCATATTTTGAATTCCCTTTCTGTCAAGTCCATTAATTCTTTATAGGTGGGATCTTCGGCAGTAACTGCCTCATGTTTCCTTGGGTGAATTCCTTTGTTTTGGCCTTTCATGTTTCCTGAATTTTTCTGTTGGTTCCTTCTCATGTCTTTTTTCTTCTTGTTCACCTCTTTGTCTTCCTTTTTACTTCTCTCTCTCTCTCTCTCTTTTTTTTTAATTTTACATTCAATTTCTACTGGCTTTCACTCATCTAAGTTTGAAGTTTTTGTTATTTGTAATTTTTTTTTCTTCCTTTAGAGATTCTCTTGCCCTTTGCCTGTAGCTGGGACTACAGGCGTGAGCCACCACATCTGGCTCTCCCTTTTTACTTCTCACTGCCTCCTTTGTTTGAAACAGAAGTCCTTGCTCTTGATGATAGTATGTTGCAATATGTCACTGGGACACCAAGTGGTGCTGTGGATTTTTTAGGAGAGGGAGAGCACAGCCGGTAACCTCTATGGTCTTTAGGCCCTTATTCCAAATTTGGTTTCTTTCTGTGATTGCCTGATTGTTTCCTCAGCATTCTGACCCTACCAGGTTGGGTCTTAAAGCTCCCCAAAATCCCTCAGGGGCAGGTCTCACAGTGCCTCTGGACTCTAGTTCCCATGAGTGCAGGTGTCCCTCAGCCTGTCCCAAAAGTGGAGTACTGATCCTGGCAAGTGGAATTAAGATGGCTGTGCTTTAGGCCCCTGTTAAGACCCTCTCAAAACCTTCCCACAATGGCAGTCCCTTCCCACCCAGACCTTTTCAGCGTGGCTGCCTTGCCAGCGACCAAACCTATGGTAAGTTCATTCCAACCGATATTCAAATCTGGTGCTGTATACTGTTTGAGTCCACCTACTCTTGCAAGTTTTCCACTCAATGCACAGCTTCCCCCCAAAACTGAAAACTCTGGAAGGGCTTCCTCCTATCCCAGACCTCTGTGGGGGGCCAGTGGAACCCAGCTGGTCTCAATCACTTACCTAATTTATCAGATTTCCACTGCTCTGGATCATACGCTGGATCCAACTCACCACCGCCTCACTGTGCTCCCTGAGCTATGACTCTGGGTAAGGTTCCTGCTCATTATGTCTTCTTGATAAATTGACTGTGTTTTTTCTTTTCTTTTCTTTTTTTTGAGACAAAGTCCCACTTTGTTGCTCTCGGTAGAGTGTTGTGGTGTCATAGCTCACAGCAACTTCAAACTCGAGGGCTACAGGTGCCTTCCACAACACCCAGCTGTTTCTAGAGATGAGGTCTCTCTCTGGCTGAGGCTGGTCTTGAACTTGTGAGCTTGGGCAGTCCATCCACCTGAGCCTTCCAGAGTGCTAGGATTACAGGTGTGAGTCACTGCACCTGGCCTGACTTCTTTATTGTTATGAAATAACCCTATCTCTGGTAATGTTCTTAGTTGTGAAGTCTGCTTATCTGCTATTAATATTCTCTATTCCAGCTTTCTGATGACTGGTATTTGCATGGTGTATCTTTTACCTTCAATCTTTCTGCATCTTTAGAGTTAAAGCATGTTTCTGATAGTGTGTAGTTAGTGTTGAGTTTTTAGTTTGATAGTGGTGAATTCAGTCAACTTACATTCATGTGAAAAATTATTTTAACTAGTTATAGAATTCTAGGTTGATACTTTTTCATCATCTTCAGGCTTGCATTTTTCTGATGAGAAGTGTGCAGCAGATCTTATATGCACAGCTGGTTTTTAAGATGATGTCTTTATGTGTGGAATTATAGACAGTGGAGACTTGGAAGAGGGAGAGGATATGAGGGGGTTATATGATGAGAAATCACTCGGTGGGTACAATGTATGTTATTTGTGTGATGGATATCCTAAAAGCCCTGACTTGACTACTACACATATAACAAAATTGTACTTGTACTCCATAACTTTATATAAATTTTAAAAGGTATTTCTTTATGACTGAATTTCAGAAGTTTGATTATGATGTGCCTTAGTGTCATTTTTTGTTTCTTCTGTTGGGGATTCATTGAACATCTTAGTCTGTGGGTCTGTAGTTTTCATCAAATTTGGAAAACTTTTGGCCTTTATTTTTTCAGTTTCTTTTTTCTATTGCCCTCCTTTCCTTTATTCTTTTGGGATTCTGCTTACATGTTACAGTGGTTCGTATTTTACCACAGGTCTGACTTTTCTCTCTCTCTCTCCTCTTAATTTGGATGGCTTTCTATTTCTGCATCATCTCTAAGGTCATTCATCATTTTGTCTATACTGCCTAATCCTCTCTTATTTCTATCCAATAAAATAACATTTCAGATATTTTATTTTTCATCTGTAGAATTCCCAGTTACTTTTTATGTCTTCCTTTTTCTCTTTTTCATTATTTTTATAGTTTTCATTAGATCCCTATACATATGACATTTATAATAACTTTCAAAATCTTTTTCTAATTCTGTTATCTCTGTATTTCTGTGTCTATTGCCTGGTGTTTCTCCTGTTTATGGATCACATTTTTCTGGTTTTTTTTTTTCTTGAGACAGAGTCTCACTATGTCACCCTCTGTAGAGTGCTGTGGCATCACAACTCACAACAACTTCAAACTCTTGGACTTGGATGTTTCTCTTGCCTCAGCCTCCCAAGTAACTGGGACAACCCCTTGGCTATTTTTTTGTTGTAGTTGTCATTGTTGTTTGGCAGGTCCAGGCTGGGTTCAAACCTGTCAGCCTCGGTGTATGTGGCTGGCACTGTAACCATTGTACTACAAACACTAAGCTGGATCACATTTTTCTTGTTTCTTCACATGTACAGTAATTTTTTATGGGATGCTGGACATTGTAAATGTTATATTGCTGAGAATTAGGATTTTATTGCCTTCTTTAAACCCTGTTGAAGTGGGTTTTTTGTTTGTTTTGGTCAAGCCCTTAAATTACTTGTAGATAGCTTAATCTTTTTCAGCCTTATTCTTAAGCATTGTTGTAGTTCATTTAAAGTAGCTTTTTGTTGAGGTCTAGAATGATTCTACCACTAACAACTGTTTTGGGGTACCTTTTAAATAACCCCCGTCTTTAATCAGATCTGCATTCTAGCTGGTGGGTACTGTTTGAAGCCCTGTGTAAACACTGGGGCTTATTTGGTTTACAATTTCTCCTCAGTTGTTCTTTAACAGTTCAAAGATTCCACTCTATATCTGAGCTGATTTGTATTGACTCAAGGCTGGAGGAGTCCCTCATGATGATTTTTGGATCTGATGCACAACTTCCTCCTCTGTAATACATTGCTTGGAAAATGCTAGCTGCTGCCTAGAATGTGGACCTCTATCATCTCTTCTCAGAGACGATTGGGCTGTACTTGAATTTACCCTCTTTCTGCAAAGTCTGAAAATTGCCTGTAGGCAGAAAAATGGGACAATTGTAGGACTTGCCTCAGTTATTTCCCTCTGTCAGGGGTCATGGTCCCGTGCTGCGAGTTCCTGAAAACAGCTGTTTTAAATATATGTATAATTTTATAGCTGATTATAGTAGGGCAGCAGCCATCCTGTCATGTGTAGAAGCAGAATTCTCTTATTTAGTTTTAATTGCTTTTGAACTTTTTCTTTTATTGATTGATTGATTGAGACAGAGCCTCACTGGGTCACCCTGGATAGAGTGCTGTGACATCATAGCTCACAGCAACCTCAAATCTTGGGGTCAAATGATCCTCTTGTCTCAGCCTCCTAGGTAGCTGAATCTGCAGGTGCCTGCCACAATGCCCACGTAGTTTTTCTATTTTTTTTTTTAAGCAGAGATAGAGTCTTGTTTTTGCTCAGGCTTGTCTCAAACTCCTAAGCTCAAGCAATCCACCTGCCTAGGCCTCCTAGAGTGCTAGGATTACAGGCGTGAGCTACAGTGCCCATCCTGAACTTTTTCTTCTAAAAAAGACATTCTGGGAGCCCAAGCGGGTGGATTGCCTGAGCTCACAAGTTCAAGACCAGCCTGAGGCAGAGTGAGTCTGTCTCTAAAAATAGCCAGGCGTTGTGGTGGGTTCCTGTAGTCCCAGCTACTTAGGAGGATGATGCAAGAGAATCATTTAAGCCCAAGAGTGTGTGGTTGTTGTGAGCTGTGATGCCAGGGCACTCTACCTAGAGCAACATAGTGAGGCTGTCTCAAAAAAAAAAAAAAAAGAACACATTGTTCTATGTACTCTTATGTTTTTCATTTAGCATTATGTTACTAAGTTTTATGTTGCATGTAGCCACAATTTATTCTTTTTCAATGCTTTGTTATATCTTACTACATGTTTAGACTGCTGTTAATAGGTATTTGACTTCTTTCTGGTCTTTTGCTCTTAAGGAAATCTGTGCTATAAATATTTTTGTATGTGTCCACTGGGCATATATCTAGGAGTGAAATTGCTTTGACATGAAATATGTGAATGTTCAACTTAAAATATAATTAATGCTTAAAACATCCTAAGTTGTTTTCCAAAGTGACTATGTAAATTTACACTCTTGTCCAGAATGCATAAGAGATCCTGTCAATCTGTATTTCTCTAGTTTATGGTACTATCACATTTCTTAATATTTGTCAGTCTAGAGGATATATACAAAATATCTTACTTTGGTCTTGATTTGAATTTCTCTGATTGCTAGTAAAGGTAAGAATCTTTGTACTTAATTTTTGTTTATAGGGAATGCAGTTTCCTTCTACTGGTGACTGGCATTTGACCTGGTTGGGATGTTAGTTCTAAGTACAGAGCTAGAACTTAGAGGAATAAAAGAAAAAGTCAGTTTGTGGTTTGTTTTGTTTGAAAAACCTGGCTGTTCATGGACAAATCTTTTTATCTTTCATAGTATACTATCCATATAATTACACCTTGTAGACAACTTAGGAATCAGAAGGAAAATATTGCATGGATTTCCTCACAATTAGGAGTATATCTTTTGGTATGGTTTTAAAGAATTTGAATTTTTTTACTTTCTAGAAAATATCTATTTAAATAATTGAAAGTGAAACCCTCTACTTCTGAATATTTCAAGAGATGGGACCTTAATTAGAGTGCTTTTTCTAAGGAATCAATACAAATAATGTTGGGCTCTCTTAAGGGGATCCAGTAATGACGCCTGGTTTGAACCAGTAGGGAAATAAGACAAGGACTAAGATAGACAGAGACCAAAATATCATCTTTTTACTGATAGTGTGGGTAGACTTGATGATATCTGTCTGCAAGCAAATGCATTTCCTGTTGAACTTCAGAATTAGACTGATTTATGTGCCTGTTGTAGGCAAGGTTGGCCCGTATGTGTGGGAGCACCTGACCCTGTCTGTGGATCACTATGAAGGTTTTGAGACTGTGTTACGGTCCATTCTTTCACTTTCAAGAAACACAATCAACAGCATCCTTTGTGATTCACCCGTGCAAGTTTCACCTTGCTGGCTTATCAGCGCTGCTGGGAGGGCTTTATTTGTTTCCACCCGGGTGGATTTTATGTTTCTTGATGTATGTGTATTTCAAAACTTTTATAATGACCTATGTACGAGAAGTAGTCTCTTAATTCCTAGGCTCAAGCAGTCCTCCTGCCTTAGCTCCCAAGCAGGTGGGACTACAACTGTCCTCCACTTAATCTGGCTAATTTTTCTGTTTTTTGTAGAGATCAGTCTTGCTCTTGCTCAGGCTGCTCTCAGACTCTTGACATCAAGTGATCCTCCTGCCTCAGCCTCCCAGAGTTCTAGATTACAGGCCTGAGCCACTGTGCCCAGCCTTGACCTGCTTCTTGAAGGGTAGATTATAATAGGCCTTTCCTTATCTATGAGGCATATGTTCCAAGACTCCCAGTGGACGCCTGAAACTATGAATAGTATCAAGCCCTGCACAATCAACTTTTGAACAACATGGGTTTGAACTCTGTGGATGCACCTGCATATGGATTTTCTTCTGTGTCTGCCGTCCCTATAACAATAAGACCAACACCTCCCCTTCCTCCTTTTGATTTTCTTAATAGTCCTTTCTTTTTTCTAGTGTACTTTATTGTAAGAATACAGTATATAATAGAAATACAAAATATGTGTAATTGACTATTATTGGTAAAGCTTCTGGTCAACAGGAGGCTATTATTAGGTGAGTTTAGGGGAAGTCAAAAGTTGTACCCAGATTTTTGACAGGGTGTCAACTGTGTATATAATGGTATTCCTGTACATACATACCTATGATAAAGTTTAACTTATAAATAATAAGGGATATATAACAGTAACTAATAATAAAATATAGCTGTTATAACAATAGACTGAAATAAAAGTTATGTGAATGTGATCTCTTGGAATTCTGTACTCAAACTTACTCTTGTGATGATGCAAGATGCACACTGCCTGCATGATGACATGAAGTGAAGTGAATGTCGCAGGCATTGTGACGTAGCATAAGGCTTCTGTTTACCTTCAGTATCCCTGCATCTGTGTAGATATCCCCTACTTGCAATGAATGACTTGCTGTCTCTTATTTCAGGGAATCCTTTGCTGACATCTTCACAGGCTCAGTGCTTTCTGGCGCAGCATGCTGCTGTCAGTTGCTCATATCTTCCACCAAAATTTTAACACCTTTCCATCTTAATTGAGCACTTAGCATGCACCGTGGCCATTATGTTTGTAGTTTGAGATGCAATAGCAAAACTGGCACACATTTCCTTTTCCTTTTTCATAATTTCTCAGTTTTGTTCTTATCTTGCAACCTAAGCATACAATTTTTTCTCCTTAAGTCAAGAACTCTCACTTTTCCACTTAAAGGAAGCACATTATGGTTCCTCTTTGGCATGTTCAAGTGCAAGCATCACTACTCTATGCTTTAGGGCCATCAGCAAAATATAGGTTCCTTGAACACAAGCACTGAAATGAGATGACAGTCAATCTGATAGCAAGACAGCTGCTAAGTGACTAATGAGCTAGGAGCATCTATAGTGTGGAGACACTGGACAAAGGGATAATCCATGTCCCAGGTGGGAGGGGATAAGAGGACTTGAGATTTCATGGCATCGCTTAGGACAGTGTGTAATTTAAAGCTTGTGGATGCTTTATTTCTGGAATTTTCCTTTTAATATTTTTGGACTATGGCTGACTGTGGATAACCGAAGCCTCAGATAAGGGGAGGGAACTATAGATAAGTCAAAAGGATAGGGAGGAGATGTGCAGTCAGAGGCAAAGTGTCAGTGCAAGTTATGTGTGGTATGAGAGAATTGTAAGGTCACTTGCCTGGCTGCACTTCATGATCAACGTTGGGCAACTGTGTGGAGAAAGTGTGAATGAATTAGTGGTACACATTTTCAAATTCTTGAAAGTTTACAAGAGAAGTCTTTGCCTCCTGCAGCAGACATGAGGAAGCCATTGACACCTCTAAGACTGATCAAAACAGTCTCCTATCTACATTTTCATGTCCTTAATGCATCTCCTATTTCTAACTTCATTTGACCTCTTTTGTATATAAGCTTTTTGTGTTTAGAAAATAAATCTTTCACTCTTATTTTCTGAATTTAGTATATCACCTATTATTACTCTAAGAAATGCTACCTTTTCTTTCTTTTTTTCCTAAACTAAGTCTTTTTCTTTATTATATTCTATTTGTTGCTACTCCAAAATTATTTTATAATTTTAATTTGAGCAACTGTCTCTTCCTACTTGTCTTCTTGCTACTTTAGAAACAGTATATATCTTTGGAAATAGTATATAAGTAACCTCTCACTTGAATGCTTGAACTACTCTTAAGAAATAACCATTTTCCTTCTTTGTTTTTCAGGTCCTACCTTGAGCACAAGACCTCCATGAACTATATGCTGGCAACACGCCTCTTTCAGGACAGGTGGGGATTTGCTAAACTTATAAATTAGGACTATATGACAAAATTAGGAGAAAGTATATGCAGAAGAAGGAAAGAGACTTCATAAAAATCTTCATGTAAAATCTCTGATAGAAAAGGCCTCCTGGTGGCGCCTGTGGCTCAGTGGGTAGGGCGCTGGCCCCATATGCCAGAGGTGGCCGGTTCAAACCCAGCCCCAGCCAAAAACTGCTAAAAAGAAAAAGAAAAAAGAAAAGGCCTCCAGAAAATATGGAATAATGTCTCATTTTTCTAGAATTTATTTTATT
Source organism: Arctocebus calabarensis (assembly GCA_963573935.1). Lineage (NCBI taxonomy): Eukaryota > Metazoa > Chordata > Mammalia > Primates > Lorisidae > Arctocebus > Arctocebus calabarensis. Next base: position 9,324 of record CAUYON010140877.1, read on the forward strand.
TTATTCTTTTTTTGCAGTTTTTGGCAGGGGCTGGGTTTGAACCTGCCACCTCTGGTATATGGGGCTGGCACCCTACTTCTTTGAACCTCGGGCGCTGCCCTCCAGAATTTATTATTAACTTTCAGCACTTTATAACATTTCCACAAACCAAAAATTAAGCCATAAAGATTTTTGAGCAATCTGCACAGATTCCCTAAACTTTATTCTTCCAGAAAGGCTCTTAGTGCCTTGTGGGGATAAAGTTTGAACAGACATGATTATCTGTTTTTCTAGACCAGAAGAGATTAGAACTATCAGATCAGATAAAGTGAAGGAGAGGTAATCACAACATAAATATATAGAGACTTGTAAGAAATGACAACTAATAATCTCAATACAAGAGAAAATAGGAGGAAGTGATGGAAAATAGACATTGGCATTAAAATAACACAGCAGGCACAGACTACTCAGTCTTACATACTTTCCTAGCCCCTGAGACATAGCTACTTCTGCCTTAATTGATTGCCAAAATAAGGCATCCTATTTTTTTAGAGAAACTTAAACATTATTTTGAGAATATATAAGCTTTTTTGAAGGATTCTTAGATACTCAGATTTCAGCTATTTCTTATAATTCCATGATTTATTATCATAAATAATGAGATTTGCAATTTCTATCTGTAAATTTGTGGTAGTTACCATTGATTACGTAATCACATTGTAAAGCTTCTAATGAAAGAGATCTTTAGATTTACTTAGAAGATGTAGAATCTCAGCTCTTTATATATAATCTAGAGTTTTTGAAAGGTTGCCCCCACCCCCTGAAAACTTTTACAAGGTTCCTTTATCTTTAGAGTTCAGACACTTTGCCAGAATGTGTTCTGATATGTCATTTTTTGTTATGTTGGATTTGTATTAGGCGAGCCCTTTTAGTCCGAAGATTTAAGCCTTTCAATTGCAGGAAATGTTACCTTTATTCTGTCTTTTCTCCCTCCCTTGTGGAACTCCTGTTTACTGTTTTCATACTTTGGACCTCATGTCTTAGCTTTAAATTCTTGGACCTTTAGTGTAATTCTAACACTTTGGGAGGCCGAGGCAAATGTATTGCTTAAGCTAAGGAGTTCAAGGGCAGCCTGACTAAGCGTGAGACCCTGTCTCTACTAAAAATAGGAAAAATTTGCTATGTGTGTGGCAGGTGCCTGTAGTCCCAGCTACTAGGGAAGCTAAGGCAAGAAGGTTACTTGAACCTAGGAGAGAAGTTCTTTGAGGTTACTGTGAGCTGTGATGCCATAGTACTCACTCTACCTAGGGCAACTCTATCTCAAAAAAATAAAAAATAAAATAATTCTTGGACCTTTCTTGAATTTTGTCTTCTAAAACTCTTAAATTGGTCTTCATCATTGTCTATTTTGTTATTTATTACCAGCACAGGAGAGGGCTGTTTGATTTACTTTTCATTTTGGCAGGTATGATTTTAATATCCAAGAATTGTTTTTGCTTTTGATTAGTTGTCATAATTTATGGGTGTAATGTCTTTTCAAATCTCTTTTATTATGTTGATTATTGTGTGTGAAGTTCCTTTATGGTTTTTGCATTATTTTAATTTTCTGTATTAGCTCTGATTGTTCATCTTATTTTCTAGGTTTTACTGTAATATATCTTCAACTGTGGTGATTTTGGACTATCCAGTCATATTTAAAAGTACTGGACCATTTGCTTTACACAGGTTGTTTGTATGGGTTTCTTAGTAAGTGGTATAGATCTATGTCTAAAACTCACATGGACACTGTGCTTGAGGCTGGATCTTTCTGTATGGGGTTTCCCATAAGGGGGACAGTGGGCAGAGCAGGCGATCCAGAAACCACATACTAGCCAAAAGTAGAAGCATTTCCCTAGGAGGAGCATAACAATAAAAAATTGCAGATATGATAATATATGTGCTTTCTTATTAGCACATTAAATAGCAAGATCCAGCAGAAGAACTAATAACTATGATCATTTTCAAAGATTAATAAGTATTGACAGTATTTTGAGATACTTGTGATAGTTCTAAAGTAATATGAGAAAAACGATGTTATTTCTTTTGGTGATGAAGTCACATTAATCCACTACTGTGGGTGGTTGTCTACCTTTATGTGGAGGAAACGCTTAATTTCAATTAGGGAATGTAATTTTTTTTCTGTCCAAGTTAGTGTATTCCCTGCATTCTTTTTTTTTGGACCCAGTTAACAACTATTGTTTATAAAGCATTCTAAAATCTTTGATTAAAAAACCCATAAATTTCTTGGCTTGGCGCCTGTGGCTCAATGGGCAAAGGCACCAGCCATGTACACCTGAGCTGGCAGGTTCGAATCCAGCTCGGGCCCACCAAACAACAATGACAGCTGCAACCAAAAAATGGCCGGGCGTTGTGGCGGGCGTCTGTAGTCCCAGCTACTTGGGAGGTGGAGGCAGGAGACTCGCTTGAGCCCAGGAATTGGAGGTTGCTGTGAGCTGTGATGCCATAGCACTCTATCCAGGGTGACAGCTTGAGGCTCTGTCTCAAAAAAAATAAAAATAAAAAACCCATAAATTTCCCTGTTTAGCATGAAAGGCCTTCTTCTACTCTTACTTACCTCTTTAGCCTGATCTCTACTTTCTCTCACAACCTATGGCCATATATCTATTTGCTCTTTTATACCTCCTTATCCTTACAAACTCTCCAGATGAATGGACCTGAGTTCATCCCGAAATTCTTCTGTGTTCTTCCTTCTCTCACCTAGACTATGAGGTATTCCCAGCCTTTCTTATATGCCTCAGTCTGATTTAGATTCCTAGGTTATATTAAATAATAGCCTGTTTACTAACTTGTACTTTATAAATTGACTCTTAAGAGTAGGTGTTTTGTTTTGCTTATCTTTGTCAGTATCAAGAACTTACCACTCGGTAGTCACATACAAACACATACATTGAAAAAATGAAATTGTATTTGTTGCAAGTCTTAATATCTTCATAAACTTGTTCTCTTCAATCTGAATTGATGTTTTTCCCTTGCAAATCTAATTGTGTTATTATCAGAATGATTTTCAAACTAACTCTATACTCATTTTTTAAAGGCCAAATCTGCCTTCTGTACCTAACTCTCAATTCCTCTCTCCTATCCTGGCAAACAGTATCTTACATACTGTCTTACACTATGGCAGTAGTTTTAACTCTGGCTGCATATTAATAACACCTGGAGATCTTATAAATCATGTTTATGCCCTGGCCACTTGTCTCCCCTAAAGTCAAGTATTGGTACTTAAAAGCTGCTCAGTTAATTGTATGATGAAGCCATAATTGCAGATTGCTGGAGAAAACTATTACCCGGGTGAAAAATTTAAAATCATCTTGAGACTTTCTGATGATAATGTGACAATATTAGGATATTAGCATGGATAGAAAACATGGGAAAGGAAAAACAAAACATCTTGGTGAAGACATGACTTTTTCATTTGAGTTTTTTGTAGATAGAGTCTGCATTGCATTTGTCTGTTTATTAAAAAACCAATACCAAAGGTAACATGTATTTCTATTTCCATAACATTTTTTGAAATGACAAAAATTTTAGAGTGGAGAATACATTAATGGGGCAGCAAGGGGGTCGGAGGTATGTGGTGTCATAAAAAGTTAACATGGAGGATATTTAGAGAGAAAATTCTTCAGTATCTTATCTGTGGTTAGTGATACATGATAGTACACAGGTAATAAAATTGTAGTGATCCGTATTCAAATGTATACAAGTAGAAATGGGAAAATGCATTAAAAGTGTTGAGTGAGGGGCAGGGCCTGTGGCTCTGTGAGTAGGGCACTGGGCCCATATACCGAGGGTGGCAGGTTCAAGCCTGGCCTTGATCGAACTGCAAAAAACAAAATAGCTGGGTGTTGTGGCAGGCGCCTGTAGCCCAGCTACTCAGGAGGCTGAGGCGAGAGAATCGCCTAAGCCCAGGAGTTGGAGGTTGCTATGAGCTGTGTGATGCCACGGCACTCTACAGAGGACTAGGACCCAGGACTAGGACGATAAAGTGAGACTCTGTCTCTACAAAAAAAAAAAAAAGAAGAAAGTGTTAAGTGAAAGAAAATTGAGGAGAGAATGTTTTAAAAGGAAAACAAAAGCCTATTTAAACACGAACAGCACTGTAGTGGTTAGAGCCCAACTTTTGTATAGAGACAATGGGGAGCATCCTTTTTTAGAGTTGTTTTTTTTTTTCCATTGTGGAAAATCTATTTCTGATGAATATCCTTTTTTAACCCCCTAAGGATCAAATTTGGTTTTCTTTCCAAAAACAGTTCAATGAAAGTAGGAAAAACAATGCCATCGGAGACTTAAGCCCTAGGTTTAAATGTAAACCTGTTACGCTCTGACATTAGCAAGTCACAAAGTTATCTTATCCCTTTCCTTTATATAAATGGAACTAATAACAATCTTCTTCAAACGGCTGTTGTGAAGAGTAAGTGAAATCAGCTTTGTAAATAGACAAATGCGAGTAATTGTTACAATTTTTCTCTAGAATTTATTTGTCCTTTCCCTTTTGTGTTTTTATTAATGTTCCCTCCAGTTCACAGCACTCTACTTTTCTCAGAAAATGTTCTTAATTTATCTGCCTTTCCCCAAAGGTGCCCTCCCTGGTCTAATTCCATATTGAATTTCTGTAATAAAAATTTCAGGAGTGCATGTATGTGTGAACTCAAGAGAGACTATCTAAATAGCATACTCTAACCCAGTTGTCCTTTCTACTTCTGTAGGGGAAACCCAAGAAGAAGCTTATTGGCAGGAAGAACACGGTAACTGAATTTTAAAAGTTGAGAAATTCTTTCCATGTGCATAATATGTGACCATGCACAGACTAAGTATAATACTTTACATAACCATTTTCAGTTTGGCTCAGCTTGAATAGTAACATAAAAAAGTTTCCTTTTCAAAAAGATTCTGTGGCTACTTTTTTACTAAGTTTGAGATTTACTTTATTATGACTATAGTTATATCATTTCAACTACTAATAGTAGTGTCTCATTTGGCTGTGTAAAAGTGACCAGAGTATTAATGAGATTTCAAGGTTATTGTCATGTTAAAGTCAAATACAAGTTTGTGTTTTGGTCTTGGCATACCTGAGGCATACAACTGTGTGCCTAATGGGACTGAGCAGAACCTGCTTCCAGTTTGCCACAGAGCTGGAAGTTCATAAAATAACTGAGGCTTTTAATCTAGGCAGAGTAGGGAAAGGTCATAGAGTAAGGGCTAGGATGGCTTTGCCTCACTGAAGATTGCATTCATCACAAATACTCTTGAATGTAAACACACACCTTTGGTTATAGAGAGTTCGAACATTTTTGCTGTTATCTATTTAATAAACATTGTGATAACAGTAAGAAAGAAACCCTTCTATGTCTAGGTTTTTGTATTGCATTTAAAAATTAAGATAAACTTGGTTTCTCATCTAGGCCTTTTAAAGCATAAATCTAATTTTTCTGTGAAGAAAGAAAACATTATGATTGCCATTTAATTAAGGGGACACTGAGATCGAGTTTGTAACTTGTTTCCAAATAAAGTCACACTTAGTTTATCATTTTTCTGTATTTTTTAGTCAAGGAATATGCTTCCCTAGAGTATACTGCTTCCTAGAATAGTATGTGTTGTGGAGTATACAATTTGAAAACTAGGGAAAAAAGAAAAGAAAAATATCTTAAACAATAGAAATATGTAAAGATCAGTGGGTTCTGTCCTTTATTTTTTGGCACTCATTTTATATTGCCACCAGTGGGGTCCTTTGGTGGTATAGAAGGGTAAGCAAATGAAAGTTGGTATACGATAGACCATAGGCTGGAGCAGGAAACACATCTTAGTATATTTAAAAGTATCAAAATGATACAGAGTGTGTTCTTTGACCACAGTGGAATTGGATATCAGTAACAATAGGAAACCTCACGTATTCCTAAATAACCTATAGGTCAAAAAAGAAATCACAAGAGAAATTAGAAACTATATGAAAATGTAAGTGCTGTAACATCAAATGCTGCTAAAGTAGTGCTTTAGAGGTAATTTATAGCCTTAAATGCTTATATTAGAAACTGAGGATAAAATTACTGATGTTGTTCATTTTAAGAAACTGGTAAAAACAGAATAACTCAAAATACGTAGAAAAGAGGAAATGATGAAGGGCAGAAGCAAATCAAAGACAAACAATAAAATTAACAAAATCCAAAATTTATTCATTGGTAAGCTAGCAAGAGTTGATTAATACTTAGTTAGACTGATCTAGAAAAAGGAAAAAAAACATTAATAATATCAGATTTAAAAGAAAGGATATCACTATAAATCCTACAAACATAAAATGGATAGTAAGTTGGGGGAAGATTTGAAAGAAATATTATTAATAACCTTATTTTACTTTGACAATTTAGATGAAAAGACCACATTTCTTCAGAGGGGAGATATTTACCCAAACTGATACCACCTGAAATAGAAATTTTGAGGACCCCTATGTGTATTTGAGAAATTTTTTCCTAGCATTCTGGAAGGCCATGGTGGGTGGATTAGCTGAGCTCAGGAGTTCCAGATCAGACTGAGCAAAAAGGGCCGTCATTACTGAAAATAGAAAAACTAGTCCGGCATTTTGGTGGATGCCTGTAGTCCCAGCTACTCTAGAGGCTGAGACAAGAGAATCACTTGAGCCCAAGAATTTGAGGTTGTGTGAGCTATGATACAATGGCAACTCAAGCTCAAGGTGACTAAGTTTCAAAAAAGGAAATTGAATTTTTAATCAGAAAACTTCAGGGTCATTGGTTTCACTGGTGAATTCTATCACGTGCGTGCATAAGGAAAATTAGCACCAACACTGCATAAACATTTAAAAAAGTACAGGAAAGGATGCTTCCCAATTCACCTTGTGAGGCCAGCATTACTATGGTACCAAAACCTAATACAGATACTAAAAAAGAAGGAAATTATAGACTGTGATTCATGAACATAGACACAAAATTTCTTAAAAGAGTATTAGCAAATTTAATCCACAGGTATATAAAAAGGATAATGTGCATGACTAAGATTTTTCCCAGTAATACAAATTTGATGTAACATTTGAAAATTAGTCCACATAATTCGCCATATTAATTAAAGGTAAAAAACTAGATGATCATTTCGTTAGATACAAAAAAAAACTGATGAAATTCAACATACAAAAACTCTTAGCAAATCAGCAATAGAAGCGACCTTCATCAATCTGATATAGGTCTTATGTGAAAAACCTACTGCTTTCATCATATTTGTTAAAATATTAAAGGCTTTCCCCTCATGATTAGTAATAAGGCAAGAAGGATGTCCACTCATCCCACTTTTATTCACACTGTACTTTAACACATTGCCACACTAGAAAAAATTTTTTTCCTTGGGGCCATGGTGTTTTATTATGAAAACAGAATAAAAAAGTCAAAAACATAATGATCCTTTGGTTTTTGTTTGTTTATTTGTTTTTTTGAGACAGAGTCTCACTATGTTGTCCTCAGTAGAGTGCTGTGCCTTCACCGCTCACAGCAACCTCAAATTCTTGGGCTTAAGTGATTCTCTTGCCTCAGCATCTCGTGTAGCTGGGACTACAGGCACCTGCCATAACGCCCGGCTATTTTTTGGTTGTAGTTGCCATTGTTGTTTGGCGGGCCCGGGCTGGGTTCAAACCTGCTAGCCCCAGCGTATGTGGCTGTCACTCTAGCTGCTGAGCTGCAGGCACCAAGCCCAGTGATCCTTTCTAATTTAATGAAAAATTTGTTTTTTATTTATTGTGTGTGAGTAATATGCAACTCACATGGTTCTAGAATCAGTTTTTACACTGCATGCCACGTAAGTTGTATGTGACTCAAGACATACTTGTTGACTATATTTCTGAAAAATGGACTCTTTCCTCATTCTAAAAGTATTTAGTTTTGTCTGGAGTGGATCGAGGATAGTCCTGAATGACAACCTGAATAATACCCACCCAGCCACCCCCAAGAATGTGCAACAATGTCACATTGCCACTTACTATTCTGTTGATTTTGGTCAAAGTACGGCACAAAGTGCAGGCAAACATTCAAGGAGAAGTGCGCAGTTGGAAGTTAAGGTAATTGGAGAGCACAGTACAGCACATGCGGCTGGATGGAGCAGGGTGACTGGAAGTGGGGGAGACCTGCCAATTGATGGCAGCAAAAACACTGAGCAGAGGTTTCCTAGTACACAGGCATGCTATTTACTTTCCTGCTTATCCCCTAGTTCTACTTTAGTATAGCTTCCGTGACCAAAGCATTTTTTGTTCTCAGAGGAAAAGAAAGTGAGTATAAGGAATTATTGGAGGAAATGGGAACAAAGTTTTGGACATGAGTGATGAAAATATTGATCTATTTAGTGATGATTCAGAGGAGTATTGTCCTAGTGGAGATAGTGGTTATGGTTCTGATAGCAGTTGCAGCCCACCGAGAAAAACTAGAACATTACATGAAGATCTCCGTGGTGAAGGTTGTTGAAAATCTCTTATTGAAACAGTTGAATCAGTTGTAGCTGATTTCAGTGAGAGTGATTCTTCATCAAATGTTTCTGAAGAACCTGTAGTAACTAGTATAAATTCTTTGACCTGGGGTCCAGTTTCAGAAAGTAACGTGAAGATTTTTTTACTTTGTTAAAAGTAACAAAATTGCACCATATGATTTTTCAAATTCTTCATAATAGATGATGTTATTGACTACATGGTGAAAGAATCTAATATCTATGTGAGTAGACTTTACAAAAGGGTAACATCAAACCCTACTCTCAACTAAAATATCATATGATGTTAATTCTTAAGAAAGGGAACAATTTTGGGGAGTATTTAGGATGGGCCTTAATAAGAAACCAAGGCTTCCAGACTATTGATCAGAAAATATTTTGTATGACAATTCAATGAATAAGCTTTTATCATATAACTATTTTGAAATGCTTCTGAGAATATGGCATTTCTCAAATAAGGAAGAATGTCTTCCTGTTGACCTTGTCTTCAAGGTCCAGCCACTTCTTGATCATCTTGAAAGGTTTGAGGTTGCTGTAGTTCCAAATTAGGAAATATGTATTTAAGAAACAATGGTGCCATTTTGTGGAAGTTTGCGTTTCATATAGTACATAAAAAATATGCATCATAAATTTGGAATAAAACTTTTCAGACTTTGCATGAAAGAGAGTTATATCTGGAATGTGAAAATTTATTATGGGAAGGAAGCAAGATCTGGCATTCCTGTTTTGTCCTCAGTTATCATGAAGCTGAAAGTTTATTAAATAGTGGATGTGTTTTATACACTGACAACTATAACACCAGCATCCACCGAGTCATCAACTCCTCTTGCACTCTGTGTATCTGGTGGGCACACTAATAAGTAACAAGAAACTAACCCCACCACCTGTAGGAAAAGCAAAGCTGAACAAAGCTTGAGAAAGTGACATGGAGTTGTCCTCAAATGGAAGGATTAGAGACATGTACTGATGATAAGTTCTATGCATGATAGACACTAAAGCAGTTTGAACAAGAAAAGGTGTTGTAGAAAAACACATATGATTGTAGATTATAATAATTTGAAAGTGTTCATTGATCTCTCAGATCAACTGAAGTCATATTCATGTTCTTTGAGATGTGGCATAAAGTGGTTCAGAAAATTTAGCAATAGAGCTAATCACAGGATCAGTTTTAATGAACTTGCTTGTTCTCTACAGAGAGAGCTGTGACCAAAGAGACTCAATCATAAAATTCAGAAAACAAGTTAGCCCAAAACTGCATCAGCAGATCAAACACCTGCAGTGCTGTCCCTCCCATTACTATCTGTGACTTGTTCTTTCATGAATAGGAGCCCTGTCAGAGGAAGATGGGCTGTGTATTTCAAAAACCACAAGCTGAGAAAGGATGTGAATATGTCAAGAAAAGATGTAAACAGCATGGAAATGTAGCAAATATAATGTGTACTTTTGTGTAGAAGGCTTTTTCCTAAAACATACATCAAAAAAAGTAACAAAAAACATTGACAATTAGTAATATAAAAAGTAATGTGAAAACTTGAAAAATAGTTAATAGCTGGGCCTGGTGGCTCATGCCTAATAATCCCAGCACTGTGAGAGGCTGAGGCAGGAGGATTGCTTGAGCTCGGGAGTTCAAGGCTTGTCTGAGTGAGAGTAAGACCTCATGAAAAAACTTGAAAAACCCAGCTGGGCACCGTGGCGAGTGCCTCCCACCGGCTTTGGAGGCTGATGCAGCAGAATGCCCAAAGCCCGAGTCTGAGCTTGCAGTGAGCTGCAAGGCCTTTGCACTCTGCTCAGGGAATAGGGTAGAACTCTGTCTCAACACAAAAAAACCCCATAATAATAAATAAAAAATAAAAATAAAGAAGAAATAGTTTATACGGGTAAAATATTTTTCTTGATTTGTCAAGTTTAAGTGTAATTTAAAGGTAAATATAAATAGAAAAATAAAATGCATTGATTTCTATTCATTTAATCTATGTTTTTAGAATTATCAGTATTAATTGTAACAAGACCCTCAACAAGTAAGATTTTCATGAATAGACTTGCAAGGTTTTTACCCAGGGGGCCACCTATCATGTAACATGTATGCCAAGGCGTGGCAACATGCATTGCCTGTGCACCATCCTGCCCCCCAGGTCAAGAGATTATATGAGTTATACATTTTTTAAGAGGCCCCAGGCTCAAAACTAGCATGAGTTAAATATAACTCACACAACAGTTAATGTGTTATTTCCTAGGTACAATGATAAAGCAAGAGAGGGAGGGTAGAAATACATACAGATTAAAAAGGCAGAACTAAAATGTCTGGTTTTGGATGACACAGCCAGGTTAGTACAACATCCTAAGGTATCTACAGAATGACTATAGGAACACAAGTGCATTTAGCAAGGTTAGGATACAAGATCAATATATTGTACTAGAATGTATTGTATTTTAATAAATGGTATATAATTGGAAACATTCTACAGTAGCATTTGAAAATATGAAATGCTTAGGCACTTTTGTAAATTTAACAAAATGCGTTCAATACCTGTACACTAAAAGCGGTTAAATATTACTGAAAGAGATCAAAGAAGAACTAAATGAATGAAGAGACATGCTATGCTCATGAATTGACAGAATTTATATTTTTAAAATATCCATTCTTCTCAAATTGATCTAAAGATCCAGTGTAATCTAAATCATTATCCAGTAGATTTCTTTGTAGAAACCAAGCAACTTATGAAAACTTTATATAGAAATGTAAAGGACTTAGAATATCCAACGTGATGTTGAAAATGACTTAGAGTACCTAACTTAAATGCTGTAATTCTGCATTAATCAAGACTTTAGCAATTGATCAATGAAACAGAATAGTGAGCCCCCAAACAGAACCACATCAATATGGTCATTTGATTTTCAACAAAAGGTATATGTAATCCAATGGGAAAAGGAACCATTTTAATAAATAGGGCTGGCATAACTGGATGGCATATTTAAAAATAAACCCCAACCTTTATCTACTAAAGAAATTAGAGTTGGTTCATATACATAAGCACAAAAGCTATTATTAATACTATACAACTTCTTGAGAAAAACATAGAATATCTCTGTGACTTTGGGCTTGGCTCAAGGTTTTAGGCGTGATGTAGAAAGCAATAAACAAAAATAAGTTAAATTTTCTCAAAATTAAAACTATTACAAGGGAAAATTAGGAAAATCATTAGGGAAATTGTAGACCGAAGATATTCGTCAGTCATCCCTGATAAAGGATTGACTCTAGAAAATAATACAACTTACTAAGAAAAAGACAATCCAGTTACAAAAGGGTAAAATATTTGAACAGACATCTCAAAAGGAAGATATATGAATTGCCAGTGTGCTCATAGAAGATGTGCTTACCATTAGCTATTAGGGAATTACAAGTTAAAGCTGTATTATAATAGTGAACATCTAATATGTGGCAGAATGGATTGACTGGGAAGGGGCATGAGAACTTTGCAAGTTGATAGCGTTTGGGTTATATAGCTCTAAATGTTTGTCAGAACCCCTTAAATGGAAGTTTAATATTTGGGTATTTGTCTATATGTAATTTTTAGCACACCCCAAAATTCTGTAACACAAATATTAAAACTCTAGATAGTAATGACATATGCATTTTGAAATATTTAGGAGCAGAGTTCACTGATATCTGTCTATAACTTTAAAAAGCTTTAAAAATGAGATGGCTTGATGGATGGATTCATGATTGGATGTATAGGTAACGAAACAAATACAGGAAAATGTTAATTATAGAACCTAGGTAGTGGGTAAGTATATGGATGTGCACTGTACAATTCCTTAAACTTTTCTATTTTAAATATTTTCATAATAAATTGTTAGAAAAATACAATGAAATAGATATAACTAAAAGGTACTGTAACTTATTTATAAGAAATTTAATTGCTTATGAATTAACCAATATTTGTAAGTCAGCTATATGCTGGGCAGTCTCATAAGCATCATAGATACAGTGATCAACAACAGAAACGTGGCCCTTGCTTTCATAGAACTTACAATTCTTGTTTATCAGATTTGTATTTTCCTCCACATTCTCTATTTTCCATTCCTTGTACAATTAAGGATTTGCCTATTTAACTAGAACAGATAAACTATGAAGTATCTTAGTTCACAGTGTTATTTAAAAATATCTCTAGAGATACAGCTTCTCCACGTCTCCGAGCTTTTAGGATTTATGCTTTCAGAAGCTTTTTATTGAGTTTTTGCTGATAATTTTCCGAAAAGAAAACTTTTTTTCTCCTTAAGAGTAGAGTTCTTGGCAATGTAGGCAGAAACACTCTTGTTTATGTAATGAACAATGTCTCATGAGTGTAAGTAAACACTGGGCTTTAGTTTATTAGGTTGTCTAGTTAACTTCTACTCATTCAATTAGAATGACCCAAAAGTGTCTGAAATCACGGACAGGTTCACAGTTACATTGACAGATTCAGACAGAATCACAATTACATTTTTAAAAGACATGTTTTTAGAGAGAGGAATATTTGTATGCTTATAAGATGGAAATGTCAATGTTAAGCTATTCCCATGTTTGCCTACACAATTATCAAATTTGACCAAGTTGGCCAGACATTACTAAATAAATGGTTTAAGTGATTTTATTTTTCTATCAGATTTGTTTTATTTTCTTTATTTTTTATTTGACTAAATATTTTCATAGTTCTGTATATGTGTATGTCTGTACACACTCGTGTGTGGTTCAGTCTTCGGGACTATGATAAGATAGGTTTGAACCAGTTTTAAAAGTTCACTAATTAGGTTCCCATTTCTGCTCCCAGTGTCAAGACCTTCCTGTTCTTGGCTTAATGTCCTGCTCTGGAGAGAAGACCTCCAAAAGATTTACTATCCATTCTATCCAACCTGAAATCCCTGGCAGAAGGTCCTCAGTAGACCAAACAACACAATCTCATGCTCAGCGGAGTTAGGATAATTACTCACACTTCTGAGTTCTAGAAAGAATACAGAGCCAACCAGTTAGTTTTACTTCTGAGTATATAGAGTTGGCTACATGCTTTCGGACACATCTTTTCTGGTCCCATTACTCAGAGCCCTCTCTTTTTTTGGTGATTTGGTTATGTCTGCCTTCCCTTTTCCACCCAGTCCTTGTCTAGACTGGGCCTGATAAGTGTCACTTCCCAAATTCCTAATATAGCCCCCTTTTCCCATCCCATCTCTCATGCATGGCCTGATTAAATTTGGCCTTGTCCTATATCTGCTTGGCCTTTTCCATGCCTCTGACTCTAATTCATGACCTGTACTCAACATCTGGAAAGTCCCTACCACCTCTCCCCACCTCCTTTTGTAGCCAGTGGGACAGAAGCCTTAGTTCTTCATGTCAGCATACTTGAGATTTAGCACATCTCTGGGTCTTGGTACCTTTTCACTAAGATACTTCTTCTTTGAGTCCCTGTTATCTTGGTGCTACTTACCATGTTCACAGATTATCAGCCATTTCGCCCCTCATCTCAACCTCTGTGAAATCAGATTTTGTATACATTCAAAAGGATATTTATATAATGCTGAGTAGATCATTTTCATTATATAAGGTATTGGGTAGCACTGAATACTTAAAGGTACTTAAACATTATCTTCAGATATATATTTTTTCAGAACATTTAATGAATTCAGATAGGCTATTAGTGATGTTTTAATGGGGATTCCAATATTCCCCTTCATCTGTCACACTTTTTTAGAATTCACTAGCGTTATCATGCCCAGTCAGTCGTACAGAATTGTGTCAAACTTACCCTTGGAATAAAGGAAAGAATTTTAGGAAGATGATAGCAACCATATTGTTTTTTCCCTAGAATGGCTGCTGATGGAACACCGGAATTGAAGGTAGAGAGTATGAATTCAAAAGCCAAGCTGCATGCTGCTCTTTATGAGAGGAAGCTTCTGTCTCTGGAGGTGCGAAAACGTAGACGGCGGAGTGGCAGATTGAGGGCAATGAGGCCAAAGTACCCAGGTATCTGTTGGTCAGCTTTCACCAAATCTGTTATGTGGGTTTTATCAGACGGAGTTAACCAGCTGCTTATTCAGTATTTAATGAGTCAGAACCTTCTTTATCACATACTTTTTTTTGCATATTCCTTTTTTCCTGAAATTTAATTTCAAAAGGATAATAAGTTTTAAGCCTTCCAGTCAGATATGAAGAATATCTGAAGCACACACATTTTGGCTTTTACTGTTATTTCAGCATCATACAAATACCTGAAATTTTGGAAATACTAGCCTGAGTTTAGTAGAACCCTGAGCATTATTATTTACATTTTAAATAATTAGATAAGTTCAGTTCATGCTTTGCCATTGCTGAAAGGCATGCTTATTTTAGACAAAGTAGAATTTCTTTCTCTCCTAGTTTCTCTCACGTTGCAGTTCTGTTCGTAATTGACCGATAGACTAACTTTCTTTTTTTTCTTTTTTTCCATTTTTTTGTTGAGCATCTGTATGTAGCAACACATTAGTCAGTGGTGTTTCTTTAGAGCATAAAAATATGGTCTCTGTCCTCAGAAGTTTTAAGACAGAAGAAAAGGATAAGGAATAAAACACAGGACAGAAAGATATTCCCCTACTTTTTACCTTCATGATGTGTGCTTTTCTAAAATTCTTTAACTTGTAGAGATCAGTCAACCAAGGATTTTTTTTTTTTTTTTGCTTTAAGTTGTGAGAGAGCTGTTAGTATGATGAGAAATACAAATTTAATGAAAAACATTAATAAGTTCTTAAGAATATATAAGATTAGAAAGTAACATGTAGTTGCTGTTAATTTTGTGTCTTACTTGTTGTTTGTTTATAAATGGGTTTTTACTACAAAGATAAAAGGAAGGTTTTGGGAGAGAGGAAAATTTAATCCTTTTTTCAGCAACATTAGTGATTCTTCGCATTTAGTGATTACCCAACCAGCTGAAATGAATGTTAAAACTGAGACAGAAAGTGAAGAAGAGGAAGAAGTTGCACTAGACAATGAAGATGAAGAACAGGAAGCTTCCCAGGAGGAGTCTGCAGGGTCTCTTGGAGAAAA
This sequence comes from Arctocebus calabarensis, assembly GCA_963573935.1. Lineage (NCBI taxonomy): Eukaryota > Metazoa > Chordata > Mammalia > Primates > Lorisidae > Arctocebus > Arctocebus calabarensis. The sequence continues at coordinate 24,886 of CAUYON010140877.1, forward strand.
TCAAACCAAATATACACCCTCATTGACTGTTATGGTAGAAAATTCACCCAAAGAAAATTCCCTGAAAATTCCTGAATGGAATAATAAAAGTGAACAGTGCTGCAAAATTGAGACTCAGGAGCCAGAGCCTAAATTTAACCTGATGCAGATTCTGCAAGATAATGGAAATCTTAGGTATGTATCTTTTGTAATTGTACTAGTAAAGCTATGACTTTATTTTTCATTTAATATTTCCAAAAGTCTTAGGAAGTAATGACTGTTGTTCCAAATTGGTATTATTAAGGAAACTGAGCCTTAGAGATATTAAGTAACTTACTCATGGTAGACCTATAGTGCAAACCCAGGTCCCATTGCCCCAACAAATATTTGTTGGGTATTTGTGTGAGTCACTAAGATCACAAAGTGACTGAGACAAGTTGCTCAATTGACTCATGGCTTAATATGGGAGACACTTAAAGAGCTGGGGCTATACCCCAGTGTGAACAGAGTGCTTTTAGGACACAGAAAAAGGAGTGATTGGTCTGATTTGGCATTAGGGAGGAGGCCAAATTTGAATCCGGCCTTGACTGATGAATAGGATTTCAGGAGGTTTGGGAGGTGGCAGTGCTAGATAGGAAATAAAGGCCCAAGGGTGCGACAGCACAGTCGTTAATTCAGTCTTTCAGTAAATGTTATTGAGCACTTACCACTCTGCCAGGAATTGTACTAGGTCATGTCGTGTTACCACAAGACCAAGACAGGCTCCTGGAGCTTACAGTCTGGTGGAGAAGACTGACAGTAAACAAACAATTAAGTTCATTACAGGCAATGAGAGATGCTATGAGAATAAGGCAGGGCACTGAATGTGGTGATCAGGCACAAAGAGGTAATCTTTGAGGTGAATCCTGAATGATGAACCAGTCATGTGAATATTAGGTTATAGAATACTCCCAGAAGAACAGCAGGTACAAAGTCCTAAAATTGTAGTGAGCTTGCTGTAGTTACAAGATATGGACTAGAGTAGTAGAATTACATAGAGGAGTGTGGTAAGAAATGAGAATAGAAAATTAAGTGTTGTTAGATTATACAGGGTTTTAAGAGTAGCCTGGGCTTTATTTCTAGAATTTTTATTTTTATTTTTTAAGAGATAGGTCTTTGTTGCTGAGGCTAGAGTGCAATGGCATTTCCATAGTTCACTGCAACCTCTAGCACCTGGGTTCAAGTGATCCTCCTGCCTCAGCCTCTCAAATAGCCTGCCCATCTAATTGAAAAAAACAATTTTTTTTTTTTTTTTTTGATAGAGACAAAGTTTCACAGTGTTGTTCAGGCTGATCTTAAACTTTTGGCGTCAAGCAATCCTCCCTCCTGGGCCTCCCAAAGTGCTATTATTCCAGGTGTGATTCCTCCACGCCCAGCCTCTAGATCAGTGGTTCTCAACCTTCCTAATTCCATGGCTCTTTAATACAGTTCCTGTGGATCACACGACCCACAGATTGAGAACCACTGCTCTAGATGATTTTAAGCAGATGAATGATACAGTGACATCTTGTTTTAGATAGTAAATTCTTGTTGCATGGTGGGATGGTGACTGATGAGTGAAGAAATTATAGACAGGGGGAAGAGCTAGGGAATGTTAGACTTGTCCAGAGCCAGGAAGACGGAGGCCTTGATCAGAATAATCCTATAGGAATGGAGAGAACTTGAATGGACTTAGTAAAATTTGCAAGGTAAAATAAACAAGACTAAGTTTTCCACATTTGGCAACTTGGTGATATTATTCAGTTCAAGGAACATAAGAGTTGGTTTCATAATAGAAATAATGTGTTTATTTATTTATTTATTTATTTTTTTGAGACAGAGTCTCACTATGTTGCCCTCAGTAGAGTGCTGTGGCATCACAGCTCACAGCAACCTCAAACTCTTAGACTTAAATGATTCTCTTGCCTCAGCCTCTCAATTAGCTGGAACTACAGGTGCCTGCATGCCCGGCTATTTTTTTTGTTATTGTTCTCATTGTTGTTTAGTAGGCCCTGGCTGGGTTCGAACCCACCAGCCCCAGTGCATGTGGTGGTCTCCCTAACCCGCTGAGCTGTGGGCACCGAGCCAGAAATAATGTGTTTCATTATTCTGAGACTCAGTGAGAAAGGAGTCTGGGCTAAAATCCAGCAGACAGGTGAAAATAGCTGATATTTGAAGTCTTCAGAATAGATAGGATTGTTCAATTCCATTTAGTTCAGAAAGCAGAAGAGGAAGAGAATTTAGCTCTGGGGAATACCACTGTTAATTGGGTAAATCAATTTTAAAAACCAAGAAATAGTAGTCACAGAGATAGGCATTAAACTGGAAGGGAGCAATGTGGCAAAAATTACAAGATGAGAGTTTGAAGTCTGTACAGAGTGCCTCAGACAGCCCCTAAACACAAGCAGTGTGAAGAGACTTGTGGCCTAGAGCCTGCTGAATAGATGGAAGAACAGTTGTTAGCTGAGAAAATAAGAAAACAAATGTGCATTGACTGTCAAAGAGTTTGGCAGTGAAAGGAAGATGAAAATGCATGAGAGAGAGAAGCTGCTAAATATAGGGATTCTGGAGCCTGTTTATCAAGCAAGGGAAAGGGTTTAATGTGAAGAGGATTGGAGGTGCAGAGACAGATATGCCAGTAGAGAAGGAAGGTGGAAAGAGGTTAGTGGAGGGGTAACACTATAAGTCACAAAGTAAGGACTATGAAACGAAAACAGTGGTAGACGCTGAAGAGTAAGGAAGTTCAGGCATTTATGCTCGACAGCCTTTATTTTCTAACTTAGAGGTCAGTTCTTATACTGAAAGGCGGGAGAGTGACATTAGGGTCTGGAGGGGCAGAGTTAAGGTTTAGAACAGTGTTGTGGAGAATGAAAATAGTTCCATTAGTGGATAACAGAATTCATTCAGAAGACCTGGGCTGTGATTTAGTGCTACCAACTGGCTATGTGACCATAGGCAAGTAAAAGAGCTTCTCTAGGCCTCAGTTTCCTTTTCTGTCAAGCCAAGATAGAGAGTTAGATAACTGTTTTTCAGAGTACCTCCTGGAGGGAAAAAAAGATTCCACTGAATTGAAAACAGAGCATCTGAAAACCACTGGACTGTATTCTAAGGTCCTTTCTAGCAATACTGGTAACATTCTCCTTACATGTTATAGAAATAAATTATTTTGTTCATAAATATTATGGATCTCACTTTCCGTGAGTAAACTGATTAACTGTAGGATGTGTTAGAATAAATGGGCGGTTTTACTGCTGTGTTCCCTGAAGCTTCCCGTTTTCCTGTGGGTTATCTCAGGGGTTACTGAGGGGCTTGGGGAAAGGTCCATGGCAAGGGTTCAAGACTCTTAAGGACAGCCTCCTTGTTATATATTTTATATACTGAAGATATACATAACCCTTTGTTTTTTAAAAATAGATTTATTTGGTAGAAATCATTCTGGTTGTTATGTTTTTGTCTTTTTTTGGTTGGTTGTCACAGATGATTAGCTGACCAATATGTCTAGGACCTGAGAGACAATCTCAGAATTAACACGCCAGGAATCTCCTTAATAAGGTTTCTAGAAGTGGAAAATTCAGTACTTGTTCATTTGATATGCAGCAATGACTTGTGATAAAACAACAGTTAAAGTCTCAAGTTAGGATCAATAATTCCCTTATCCAGAAGGACCTTCGTATTTTAGTGTAAAGGGATCGATCAGTGAAATTGAATATTCTTTTACATGTGGAGATATCTGAAACATGCTATTTCTTGTTCATTTTATTGCAAATGAATTCATTGAACAAAGTTGAGGATCTTTTTAATTTATTTTGACTTGAAAATAATTTGTTGTAGAGGTGAAGCTTATGGGAATGGTTGAGGGGGCAGCAGCATATGCCTTATAGGTGAACAAGAATATACTTACTGTCTTTGTTGAGAAATATTTGAAAATGCAGATTTATTGTTTCAAAGTCATACTGTACTCCTATCAATGATCCCTATTAGCAAGAAAGATCTAGCCTTATTTATAGTTAATGTTCTGAAGCTCTTATGCATTAAGTTCTCAAAAGCAAATCTACTCCTCAACCTGACTTCCCTGCCCTTTAGTTCTCCAACACAAGAGTGGAAGCTAGACTGGGTCCTCTTAGGGTTCCAGTTTACTCTGGACAAGTTCTTCATCTTAACCTTGGAGGAACAGTGAGAAGAAGGCATTCAGTGATTGCATGTGTGAGGACTGTAAACAAAGTTTGTGTTGGGCCCTAATCTTCACTGATGTAATTTTGGCTACAGTGTCAGAAAGCCGATCAGCTGAAGTAACCAAAAACTCGCCTGAAAGAAAACAGATCTGCCACAATTGGCAGCTGAAGCGAAAATTGTCAGTGTCTCTCTGGTATTTCTGTCTTCCAGACTCTAGCTTGATCGGGATTCCTTGTTTCCAGCCTGGACCACCAGGCAGAAAACAGATGGGTTCTTCAGTGGTGTCATTGAAGTGCCTTTCACCATATTTAAGGTTTCTTTCCCCCACTGAACATCTGGGCTTGTCCTGACCCATTAGTTCATCTATGCCAAACTCTGCTGGACCTCATTCATTTGTTCTGGGCTACAGCCATTACTGTCTTGTAGTTGAGAAAAGTATGACCTTAAATTTTAGCCTTAAAAGTTCCTTTGTAGGATTTATCTATTTCCTGCTTTGGATGTTTTTATACACTAGAAATATTAGTTACCATAGCAAAATCCATACTTTTCCACTAACTGATAAGTATGTTCTTGAGGACTTCCAATGAAAAAACCTTTTCTCATTAAAGCAGTGGTTCTTGTGCAGATTCAGTACTTCTGTTCTTTCCCCCAAGACAGTTGTTTAAAAGAAAAGGAAACCTGAGTTTCTCTTCTTGTTTTCCTTCCCTCATGTTAAGAAGAGAAAATAAATAGGATTCTCCATCTCTGATTCTTTTAATAGGAAAAACAATTTTAAACCTCAGGTACTGTTCAGAAAGAATCTTTATTTAGGGCTATTACATAGGCTTCATACTTCTTAGCTATCCTAATAGAAGTATCCTCAAGGTTACGTTGAGAGAGTACACATATGATAGGTTACAATTCTGTCTCTTAACGGTGTGTTGTTTTGGATTTCTATAGCAAAGTGCAGGCCCGAATAGCATTCTCTGCCTATCTCCAGCATGTTCAGATTCGCCTGATGAAAGACAGTGGAGGTCAGACGTTCAGTGCCAGTTGGGCTGCCAAAGAGGATGAACAGATGGTGAGGCTCTTCTTATTGGAACATTTTTACTTTCCCTTTTCCTTTTCTTCCCCACCCCACCCCCTTTTTTTCCTGTTAGAATAAACGCAATATATTCTTCTGACGAAAGGATTATTATATTATAAAGTTTCTAGATTTCTCTTATTCTAATGTAAAGCAAATCTGGAGCTGTGTTCATTGGACCATGTAGTGAAGGAATCAATTTATTTCACTTTGAAATGGAAATTGATTTCTAATTGATGTTAAGCCCTGTGCAAAGCTCTCAAAAAGAATAACAATTTACATTTCTTTCTCAAGCAATCTCACATATTATTAACTCTTTGAGGTAGGCATTAGCATACCTAGTTTACAGTTAAGGAAAAAAAAAACTGAAGAAGCCTAGTCTGTTATTCCACAGCTTGTATATGGTGAGGCTGGAACTTGAACTTAGATGTTACGATTGTACGTTACTTGCTATTCTATTGTTCTCATGTTTCATAAGGCATTTATTTTCTGTCCTGAGGAGTCAAGTTAGTTCTTTGAAAGTCAACACCTTGTCATAACACTCTGTCCTCTAACTTAACATTTTTTCTTTACTAGTTGTAACTTTATAGAATTCTTAGATTACTGGAATCAAGTGTGTGATAATTTTTGCTGTGTATCAGTCATAAGCATGCCTGGGATTTAATCATCTAGGAAGGGTTTTGACACAGAGCTTCAAGCTTCAAGTAAGGTCACAGCTTATAGAAGAATCCACAGCCTTTCCATAACCTTTTTAACAACAGGGTTCTGTCACCAAAAAAGAGGGACCTTTAAGTCTGAGGCAGCTTCATCCTTTATTCTACTCATTGGTGACCCTATTATAATTAGTAGTCTTCCACATACAAAAGACAGGTCTTTATGCCAGTCTTATTATAAAAACATGTTGGTTATCCCAGAAAACAACTTGTGAATTTAAAGTAATCAATATAACTCAGAGATAAAACCTTGTGTATTGTGAATAATCCTTCAACCATCAGTGAAAAATGTTAGCTCTGCTCTTTCCAAGTGGAAAATTGAAACTGTATTTTAAAGAGTCAGTTTGTCTGCTCCACTGTGAAAAAATAATGTTTTAATATTTTAGCTTAACCCACCCTATGGTAAAGGCAGCTGAGTACAACTATGAAATCTAACTCTCTGGTTGTGAGGCTGTTCCGTTTATGTTGTAGTAAATTGGCACCAAAGGACAATGAGCCAAAATTAAATTCAAGAGGAAAAAATATAGTTGAGAGAAGAATAACCACCGCAAATGCTGGCTTGGAATTCACCCGGAATTTCTGTAGGGCTTTCTACAAGAATATTTAAAATCATCACTGCAAAACTTAATACCAGTTCTGTGAATTCCTTCTTGAAACTGTATCTAACAAACCCTAACCCATTCCTAATGATTGTAGCAGTGGTCTTGCTTATGATTAAGGTAGATGTAGAGTTGCCCTCTCTGGTCTGGGTTGGTGTTTCTTTTTCTCATAGCTCACAAAAGGCACATCAACAAAATCTATCACCAGTTTTATTGTGCTTATAGGGATAAAACATCTTTAAGGCTGTTGGCCTTACAAAATCTCTCTTCGAAGCCTTTATAGTGTTGTCAGTCATCCGATTGGTATCTGTCCAGATATCAAAATCCTTTGGCCCCATCTTAAGTGAGACATATTCTTTCTTTCTCTTAATTACTTTCCATTGTACCCTCCTTGCCAACCCCAAACTCTGAAAGCTCCCGTATCCTTGGGGAAGGGGAAAAAAGGCATTACCTTTCTAGCTACTGTGACAGTTCTTTCTTTTTCTTTATCACTAAACATTTTTATATATTTTTTTTTTTTTTTTTTGAGACAGAGCCTCAAGTTCTCACCCTGGATAGAGTGCTGTGGCATCACAGCTCATAGCAACCTCCAATTCCTGGGTTCAAGCGAGTCTCATGTCTCCGCCTCCCAAGTTGCTGGGACTACAGGCGCCCACCACAATGCCCGGCCATTTTTTGGTTGCAGCCATCATTGTTGTTTGGTGGGCCCGGGCTGGATTCGAACCCGCCAGCTCAGGTGTACGTGGCTGGTGCCTTAGCCCGTTGAGCCACAGGCGCCGAGCCACACTAAACATTTTTAATGAGTAGTTTTTGTTCTTTACCTACATTCTTCTTTACCCATACATTTTCCTAATACCTTTTTATTCTCTTTATTGAAAATATTCTCTTGGCTTGGCGCCTGTGGCTCAAGCGTCTAAGGTGCCAGCCACGTACACCTGAGCTGGCGGGTTCGAATCCAGCCCGGGCCCGCCAAACAATGGTGGCTGCAACCAAATAATGGCTGGGCATTGTGGCAGGCGCCTGTAGTCCCAGCTACTTGGGAGGCGGAGGCAAGAGACTCCTTCAGTGGTGTCATTGAAGTGCCTTTCACCATATTTAAGGTTGCTGTGAGCCCAGGAATTGGAGGTTGCTGTGAGCCGTGATTCCATGGCACTCTATCCAGGGTGACAGCTTGAGGCTCTGTCTCACAAAAAAAAAAAAAAAAAAGGAAGAAAAGAAAATGTTCTCTTGGAATTATCCCTCAATGCCAGATCCAGGGCCTTGTCTGAGTAGTGGTCTTTCCAGCTCCAGCCTCTTGGAAGTATTCAACCTGGAACACTTTCCCCCCATATCCAACATGACACTATTTTATACTAGATTTCTTCCTACATTTTGGATGTTTGTTTCTACCTTGTTTTTTTTTTTTTTTCACCTGAATCTTCATCCTCTTTTATAAATATGAATATTGCTGTCCTCTTTTTCAGTCTTCTCACCTTTGATGATTTCATGTTTCCATGATTTTAGTTTCTACAACCTGTCTTTGAATGCTATCTTCCCTAAATAGTTCTCTCTGATTATCATATTAGAAATAATACCTGCTCTTTGAATTATTATAGCACTATTATTATAATATGACTACTGCTTTATTACATAATAATTTGCATACATATTTGATTTTATTTTCTAATTGCTACCTTATTGAGGGAAAAGAGTAAATTCCTTTTGTTTTAACTTTGTATATCCTTTACATACCTACTATGTTTGCTCGGTTTTGTTTGGTGAAATGTATAATATCTCTTCTCACATCTCTATATAATCCCTAGATAGCTTGTCTTCTGTTGCTTAGCATAATCCATTCCTTTTTTCCTCCCTTAACTCTTTTAATTTTTAGGAGCTGGTGGTTCGTTTCCTAAAGCGAGCGTCAAGTAACCTCCAACATTCCCTGAGGATGGTATTACCCAGTCGACGATTGGCACTTCTAGAACGCAGAAGAATTCTAGCCCATCAACTGGGCGACTTTATCATTGTATACAACAAGGTAATTCATTTATCTGTTAGCCTTTTGCTTTGAATTGCCACACACTGTCAGAAACAGGTTAGAAGCCTTTGTCAAATTGGATGGAGAGGTTCTTTTTTCTATTCTCTAGCATTATCATTCTGTATATCCTTCTGTTAAGGAGAGAAGGACCCCACGCCTTAATCTGGGATGAAAAACTATTTGTTAAGAGTTAAGCATGGCCACTGTTAATAACGCTTAACAAAAGGTATATTCCTTTGAGCACTATTGCACCTGTGATGAATCCTGAGCTGTATGACTCTAGATTATTGTTATTGTGCCTGTGGATAATGGTGAGCTTCGACTATTTGAGAACAAATTTAAATTGTGGATTTGATAGATGTTGTATTCTTCCTTGAGAAAGTTGTACTTTCTTCTCTTAAACATTTTGTATAATGATATCATTTTGCAATCAAGTCCAGGAAACATGCTCTTTTTTTTTTTTTGAGGCAGAGCCTCAAGCTGTCACCCTGGATAGAGTGCTGTGGCATCATAGCTCACAGCATCCTCTTAATTCCTGGGCTCAAGCGAGTCTCTTGCCTCCGCCTCCCATGTACGTAGCTGGGACTACAGGTGCCCGCCACAACGCCCGGCCATTTTTTTTGGTTGCAGCCATCATTGTTGTTTGGCGGGCCTGGGGTGGATTCGAACCTGCCAGCTCAGATGTACGTGGCTGGCACCTTAGCCCGTTGAGCCACAGGCGCCGAGCCAGGAAACATGCTATTAATTAGACTATTTTACAAAGCTTCCTACAACCAAAGGTCTCAGGATGCATGAAAAATATGGAATATGGTCAGTTTGCAGATGGGAAAGTTGAGGCTTAGAAGTTTAAATGGCTTTTCAAAAGTTGCATAGTACGATATCAATGCACCAAACCCATATTTATAACTTCATAAAATTCTTGTTAAGAGTTTTGTTATATCTTATCTAAGTGCCTTGTATAATTTGTAAGTTGGTATAAGAAAGAGTATCCTCTAAGAACTATTTTTTCTCTCCTAATTGTAACAAGAAACCGTGTCTGTGTCGTCATATTGTTAAAGTTGCAAGTGTGATCCTGGATATTGCTCAGCTACTATAAGAAGCTCTTTAACCAACAGGCTAAGTAGGAAGTAAAAACATGATAAAAATTTATATTTATTTTACAGCTTTTATTTGGGAATTAGAAAACATTTCATGAAATAATGGCCAAAAGTAAAATATCAAATGTGTAGGTGACAAAAGAAGGAATTAAATGACTTTACTGTAAGGACAAATTAAACCAAGGGTAGTGAAACTAGAATGAAGTACCATTTATCAGGAGTCAATTTTATCTTGTTGTTTTTGTGTGGGGCTTGGGCACTGGATAGGAAACAGAACAAATGGCTGAAAAGAAATCGAAGAAGAAACATGAGGAAGAAGAGGAAGATGGGGTGAATGCAGAGAACTTCCAGGAGTTCATCAGACAAGCCAGGTAGAAGATGTTCTTGATTAATGAAAATCATTTTATTCCGTCTTTTTTTTTTTTGCAGTTTTTGGCCAGGGCTGGGTTTGAACCCACCTCCAGGATATGGGGCCAGCACCCTACTCCTTTGAGCCACACGCGCCGCCCCCATTCTGTCTTTTATACTGCCCATTAAATATCCAGCATGCTCCTGTTTCTGACATGTGAATGTGAATGAAATTACTCTCAAAGTCAGGCACAGTGGCACATGCCCTTAATCCTAGCTACTTGCAAGGCGGAGGCAGGAGGATCGCTTGAGGCCAGGAGTTTGAGGCCAGCCTTGGCAACAGACTAAGACCCTATTTCTAATGAAAAAGAGAGAGAAAGAAAGAACAACAACAAAAAAATCACTCTCAGGAGGAGAAAAAGTTTTATAGGCTTGGCCGCTTCCTATCTCAGCCAATTATGTTGCTGTTGTCATGGCTTCAGTTATCAAAACACTGCTGCTGGGTATTTGGGCTATAGTACTAAACAGCTTTCGAAGTACACACCACTCAAAACACTGAGAGAGCCCTTTGGAAATTTGAAGTTAGAGGCTGCTGGTGTTTACTGGGTCTGAATTTATCCCTGATCTACTAAGTAGTAGAGATGACAAAATTTTGCCTGCACTGAGTGGGTTGAGAAATTGGCAATTTCTCAACACTGTGAGGGTTACGCTTAATTTATGTGAAGTAGAGCAAGTTTTTCATGCTTAGGGTTAGCCTTTAGGAGTAGAAAATCTCAGTATTCAGTTCTCTTCCTAGATATAGGTCAGGTAGGCCATTTTGCTCATTTATATTAGATTTCCAAAGGAGGAGACAACAAAGGCACTTAATAATCTCAGAACTCATATTGGGGAGACTTTTCTAAATGGAGAATTGTACAAAAAGAGTAAAATAAGAAGGGATAAAGCAACCATTTACTTAGATTTCAACCATCAAAGTCATAATAAGGGGAAAATCAATAGTGTTGATTTATGAAGTTAAATCAGGTTGGGATTTATCTGTCATCAGCACAGTATGATCTTTATTTAATACCTTGTACAGATGTCACTACAGTTTTCAGTATCATGTGCTTAAACACAGAGCAAACAAATATATCATTTTGTAGGAGTCCGTTATTGTATGATAGATATTATTTTGTTGACATTCTTGGGTCTTGAGTAATGTGATTGATAAAGCAGATATTATATAGATACAAAGCAAGAAGCGGTTTCTTACATCAAGGTTATAAAAATAGAAAAGGACTAGGTTATGTTTAGAAAATAGCTCTGCTTTAAAGCCAAATTTTTCATTCCTTCTTTGGATCTTCAAAATCCCTGAAAATATTTAAAAAAAGAAGACCCATCCTTTTTTGTTTGTTTGTTTTTATTTTTATGTTTTTATTTGTTTTGGTTTTTTGAGACAGAGTCTCACTCTGATACCTTGCGTGGACTGCCATGGTGTCGTAGCTCCTAACAACCTCAAACTCCCAGGCTCAAGCGATCCTCTTGCCTCAGCCTTCCAAGTAGTTGGGGCTACAGACGCACAGCTATTTTTAGATGCAGGGTCTCACTCTTGCTCAAGCTGAGGCTGGTCTCCAACTCCTAAGCTCAGGCACTCCACCTGCCTCAGCCTCCCAGAGTGCTAGGATTACAGGTGTGAGCTGCCATGCCCAGTCCAAACCCATTCTTTTAAAAAGTGAAGTGTATTTCCCCACAGGTCTAACTGTTTGCTAAAAGTGAATTACATGTGCTGTTAACTAATTATGTAGAGTTTGAGATAAAATATATTGGAATGTATTACTTCTGATTGTGGATTAAGTGCCTACTGTTGGGACGTGTGTGGTAGCATCATTTTGGAGCGAGTACATGGATAGTTTGTCAGGACTGGTAAATTCAAATACCTACAAGAGTCAGCCAGGGAAACATAAATTATAAAATGGGCAGAAGATAAAACAGCTTGTATTTTGACCAACCATAACCTTTGGCATTTAATATTCTGTGAAGGGCCAAATAAAACACACTGACAGGCAGAGGCAGCTGCCGGTTTGCAATGTCAGCTGTGGATCTTTGATAGTTACTTGTGGTACTTTTCATGTGACACTTAGCTATTTTGGAGACATTGGGGCATATGCTGAGATTCATACCAGTAGTTTCTAGGTTCTCATTAGAATGCGTTCTGAAGATGGGATATAGGTTCTTGGTAATGACACAGGCATGCCTCACTTTTGGCTACTTACCTGGAACATAGCCAAGTTTTAGGAAAAAGAAAAGAAAAAGACTGTTGAGAGGCTGCTACAGATGTTACAAAATCTATGCCTGGTATGTTAACTGGAAGACTTCCTTAGGCCTTCACCCACTTCCTTATACTTTGTATTGTGTGAATGTTCATAAACAGGATATAATTTCAACAGTTACAAGTGACCTTGCATTGTGCAGAGTCTACACAGTGAGATATCCCAACCTGTGGCCTGCAGGGTTTCATGTAGATTTTGTGAGAACCTCTTTTGCTTTTCTGTGGTGTCAGATTTAATGAAAAGTATGCACAGACCTCTTTTGTTTTTTGTTTTTTGTTTACTCATTAGCTTTTGTTAGTGTTTGTATATTTAATGTGTGAACCAAGACCACTCTTACTCTTCCAATGTGCAATAGACAAAAAAGAAAAGGTCGAATACCCCTGGATGGTAAGAGAACTCATTTAGAGTTGTGCTGGTGTTTCCTTATTTCTGAGTGGGGCAGTTAAAATGACAAATGGCTCCTTTAATAAAAATACTTCCATCATCTAGAAGTCATGTGGGTAAACTGTAAAAGAACAAAAGTAAATATTTCAGACTCTGTGGGTTATATACGTATGGTCATTTTTGCATAATCTTTAAAAATATAAAAAAAATTCTTAGCTGGGGCTATACAAAAATAGGTTGCTGGTCATGTTTGGCCCACAGTCTTGAGTTTGTTGACTTCTAATAGAAAATGACTGTCCTGTGGTTCCTGTCCAGCCAGGTTCATGGCTGTCCTGTCCTGTGTAAGCACTTGAACTATGGCTAGTATAGCTAAGGAAAAGAATCTTTAGTTTTATGTAATTTTAATTTATTTGGGATTTTTTGTATTTGTTTTTAGCAATTCCACTGGGCTATCTAATTTTAATTTTAAGTAGTCACATGTGACTAATGGATTCCATATTAGATAGTGCTCATCTAGAAAATTCACTATGTGATAAATAAAGCCTTATTATGGTTTAAATTTTTTAGGTTGCTTGCATTTATATTTCCTTTTACTCATCTAATAATAGGGAATTTTCAGCTTGTGCTTTTTATTTTCTGCTTTTCCAGCTAATTTTGTTTCCATAATAAAATCTGGTGGAAAAATTTTCCAGGGTAGCTTCCTGCCTGACCGTACTTTTTCTCCTCATTTTAGTGAGGCTGAACTGGAGGAGGTTTTGACTTTTTACACCCAAAAAAACAAGTCTGCCAGTGTCTTCCTGGGTACTCACTCTAAAAGTTCTAAGAACAGCAACAGTTATTCTGATAGTGGGGCAAAAGGTGGTAAGTATGCTGGTTAATAAATGAAAAATAGAGCAAGTGAAGAAATTAGAAATGCAAAGGGGAGTCAAGAATGATGTGTTGGCTAAGTACCAATAGTGTCCACGGTGGTGAATCTTTGTAGCACAGGGTGAAAGTGGAAGATCGGGGACAGTGGTTTTTGTCCTAAAAGCAGAGGAGGATTATGGTCTGTTTTGTTGTTCCTATGATCATTTACAACAGCAAGCTTTTCAAGAAAAGGTGGTAATAGTTAACATTTACTGAATACTTATCATACTATCTGTTGGACATGGTCATGTTTTTTACTTCCAAAAATCATGAGGAAGAAGCACGACAAGAAAAGAGCTAAAAGAGACTGAGTAACTTTCAAGATTACTCTTCACCATGCAGGGACATGACTTTGGTCTGTAGTCTGCCTGACTCCAAGCTGTGTTCTTAATCTCTACTTTCCTGCCTCTCCTACTGATTATTTCTCACTTTTGTCAAGTTTGTTCTTTTTCTAGCTCAATACTTTTGACATTTTGAGTAGAATTCTTTGTTGTATAGGGCTGTCCCATAGCTGATGTGATGCCTTATAGCCTTGGTTCTACATGCTGTTCGCTTCCTTCAGGCATTATGATAACCCAGAATGCTTCTACATGCTGAAGAACTCCATGAAGAGGGACTTTAGAATTGACTATGGACTGGGCTGCCTAACTCACATCATCATGTTAAAAAAATAATAGTAACATTATAAACAAAGCTCTGTGCTTTAACCATAGGTTCATTTAAAACCTAGATAGAAGTAGAAGGCATAGATAATCAACATACTAATTTTGTCAGTGTGTACTAGACTCATAGATGGAGACTTCTTCCCTGCTCTTAAGGCTACCATAATCTGCTGTGGAAGTAGCTAGGGAAATTTGTTTTTTGTGTGTTTTTGTTAAGACGGAGTCTCACTCTGTTGCCCTGGTTAGAGTGCAGTAGCATCACTGCAGCGTCAAACTGCTGGGCTCAAGCCTTTCGGGTAGCTGGAACTATTAAGCATTTGCCTGGCAAGTTTTTCTATTTCTTTGTATAGACAGGGTCTTGTTCTTGCTCAAGCTGGTCTCAAACTCCTGAGCTCAGCAGTTCTCCCACTTGAGCCTCCCAGTGTGCTAGGATTAAAGGTGTGAGCCACCATGCCTGGACAGAAATTGTTCATTTAAAATGTGGAATGATTTTTTCCAAAGAAAGAGTATTAATGTTTTAAAAATGGATTTGGTTCATAGGCTAACTCAGAAAAGCCCATTTAACACACTGTGTCATTGAAATATTGTATTACTAGAAGTCCTCTTGAATCCAGACCTCTTCTTTGAGTTTCCTAACTTCATTCATCCTTCTACACATTTTTACTGAGCCCCTATTATGTGTTAGGCACTTTGATAGCTGCTAGGAATACAATGACCAGGACTGTAAACAGTCTTGAACATTACAAAGTTTATCATCTAGTAGGTGAAGTTGGGTGAGTGAATATAAGAAGGTTGGTGGAAGCCCTGAATAGCCCCTGTAATTACAAGTGTTGGGCAAGAGAGGATGAGGAATTCTTGTAATAAGGTTAGGATGGAGAAGTGTTCTAACCTGAAGAGGTAAGGGCATTCATAGATGGGTAGATTCACATGGTAATATCTCCCCGGGCAATAATAGGGAAGCCCTAATAGCATGTAGTGGCCACACCTTTGTACACTGGGGTCATTTGAAATTCTAGGGGTCATGTATTAAGGACTACCTTTACCTAAGAAGAGCTATACCTGTCTCTATCTATTGAAATAGATATAAGTCTCAGTACGGAAACATTATGACATTTGACAGTATAGTATCTGACTCATTTCAAACATGAACAAACAAGTGTGTGAAAGCAGTGCCACTGCTGGTGGTGATAGAGAGGAAAGAATTCATGTGTCCTTATTATTTCATTCTAAAAGATAATCTAAAGTTAAAGTCTTTGTATGAATCTAGTCCTTAACGAAGTTTTTAGACTATTTCCTTACATGATTAGCTCCGGTTATTCTGTTTCAAAATTCTGTACAAGAGAAAAATTAATTAGAATGTTTTTATTGACTATATTGATAACCCTATTTCAAGTAAAATAGGCATTTAGTTATCCAGATGTACTGACATACAGTGGGGCTGCTCTTTTATCTCATGGTAGCTGCCCTGTTCCATACATATTACTTCTTGGGTCCAGGGGGTACCCCCAATCAACTTGGTGTCTCAGACCACAGCCTCCCACCTACCAGTCTGACCTAGCAGAAGCATCTAACTAACCTTAGTTTTGTTTCTAGGCATGTCTAGCTTGTTAGTAGTCCACAGGTGGCTGCCCTTGGTTTAGGTTCCTTTCCCTGGTTCTGTTAGCTGGAGTTAGGGTTAGAAATAGTTGGGTATCATTTGTGTGGTCACCCCACTCAATGGGGTTGTGTGTGTGGTCACCCTTAGGACTCTGGTGAGACATGCAGTGTTCCCCAGCATTGATTAGTAGTTGTCTTATATTTTTGGAAATAAAATTGTGTATAGAACTATGGCTTTATGTTTGATAAGTAAGAGGCCTAAGCACGGTATTTCTTATTTTAGATCACCCTGAGACGATGGAAGAAGTGAAAATAAAGCCACCCAAACAGCAACAGGCATCAGAAATTCATTGTGATAAATTATCTCGTGAGTGATTTCAAACCTACATAGATTTCTTGCTCTGTGATAAATCTAATAAAAAAAAAAAAAGTCATCAGATGTTAAATATTTCAAAAGCATGGGACAATACTCCAAAGTTTTTTTCCTCTGTTCTTCCTTTTACTTTAGATTTTTTTCTTATCTATTGATAACCTATTTTCCTTCCAACGAATTTTTCATTTTCTTAAGTTTAGAAATTCTGAACACTTTTTTTCCCTAGAAGAATGAAAAGAAGAGGGGAAGGAATTAGCTGTTGCTAGCAGAAGCTTTGTCCTGATGCTCTAACATGTGTAAAACATGTCTGCTCTGTTTTGTGGAGGTAGCTTGTAAAAAGGACTACAAGTAAATTCCTATTTCTGTTGCCAGGTCATCTCTGATAGGCAAGATTCATTAAGTTCATGATGAATACTCATTAAAATCTGTATTTTTCATGATTTCTGTTTCATGCTAAGATTATTTTGATGTTTTAAAAAATGTTTATGTTTTATAGAGATTATATGTCCATTTTTCCTAAAATGATCTGTTTGTTTTGTTTTGTTTTGTTTTTGTTTTAATAGGATTTACCACTTCAGCTGAAAAAGAGGCTAAATTAGTATATACCAATTCTTCCTCTACTTCTTTCTCTGGTCCTGCTGCTACTCTTCTGCAGAAAATTCCCAACACCCATTTGTCATCTATTATTTCAACCTCTGGCCTCTCACCAGGGCCTGGCCACCATTCTTCTTTGTCTCAAATTCCTCCAGCTATCCCCAGCATGCCTCACCAGCCAGCAATCTTACTGAACACAAGCTCTGACAATGCTTCTCCCTCCATACATCCTGGGATACAGAACATACCAAGCCCCGTTGGCCTGCCACGCTGTCGATCAGGCAGTTACACCATTGGGCCCTTTTCCTCTTTCCAAAGTGCTGCACACATCTATAGCCAGAAACTGTCTCGTCCCTCTTCAGCAAAGGCAGGTGAGTGAGAAAACAAAAGGCAGCCCGCGATGACAGCTCGCCCCTATCCCCAATGAAAAAAGAATGTCATCTCTTCCCTTTGCCTTTTCTTTTGAAAAGTAAAGGGACACATGCTGCATTGTTTTGATGTGACTAAGGAAGACTCTTTCATTTCATCCAGTAGCATTCATTAATTGATATAGAATGAAATAGGACTTCTTTTAGGTACTGAAGATAAAGAGATGAGTAAGACAAGGCTTCTATTTACTGGGAGCCTCTAGTCTAATCATGAGATTTTCCATTACACATAACCATAGACCTATGAGTATGCTATATGCATTCTTTCTGATTCAATAGTTATTCCTAACATCAGACAAATTCGTATTTTTTATTTTTCAAGGTATTTAAAGTCAAGAATGACCTGGATGAAATAACCAAAGAATTCTTAAAATAGGGTATCTAATTTTAAATGAACTGGACCCATATTATTGGTCAAGTTTTTCCTTTTTTTGTGTGTGTGTGTGAGGCAGAGTCTCAAGCTGTCACTCTGGGTAGAGTGCTGTGGCATCATAGCTCACAGCAACCTCCAACTCTTGGGCTCAAGTGATCCTCTTGCCTCAGATTTTCTATTTTTAGTAGAGATGGGGTCTCGCTCTTGCTCAGGCTGCTCTCAAACTTGTGAGCTAAGCACTCCACCCGTCTCGGCCTCCCAGAGTGCAGGGGTTATAGGCGTTGAGCCACTGCACCTGGCCTTCTCCCATTTTTTAATGACAGCTTTATTGAGATATAATTCCCGTTCCATAAATTCACCATTTAAAGTGTACAATTCAGTGGTTTTTAGTATCTTCACAGAGTTGTGCAATTAGTACCACTGATTTTAGAACATTTTCATTATCTCCAAAAGAAATCCCATACCTATTAACAGTCACAGTCACTGTCTGTTTCTTCCTCCCTCAGCTCCTGGCAGCCACTGATCTACTTTCTGTTTCTATAGATTGGTCTACTTTGGACATTTCATATAGTTAGAATCATACCATTGGTAGCCTTTTGTGAATGGCTTCTTTCACTAAGCATAATATTTTCAAGGTTCATCTATGCTGTACTTCATTTTTTATGGCCAAATAATGTTTGATTGTATGGGTATATACCACATTTTGTTTTATCTATTTGTCAGTTGATGGAAATTTGGTTTGTTTCCACTTTTCAGTCACAGTGAATAATTCTGTTATGAACATTTGTATATAAGTTTTTGTGTAGACATATGCTTTCATCTTTCTTGCCTGTATAGGTATAGTAGAATTGCTGAGTCATATGATAACTTTATATTTTCTCCTTTTGAGGAATTCCCAAATTGTTTTCCACAGTGGTTGTGCCATTTTACTACTAGTACTATATGAAAGTTCCAATTCTCCACATTCTTGCCAATGCTTATTGTCTATCTTTTTTATTTTACCCATCCCAGTGGGTGTGAAATAGTGTCTCATTTTTGTAGTTATGATTTACATTTCCCTAGTGTCTAATGATGGTGAACATCTTTTCACATGCTTAATGGCTGTTTGTATATGAATATCTTCCTTGGAGGAATGACTATTCAAATTCTTTACCCATTTTTAAAATTGATATATTTGCCTTTTTATTATTGAGTTTAAGTTTTCTTTCATATACTCTGGATGTGATTCCCTTGTCAGATAAATGTT
Organism: Arctocebus calabarensis; assembly: GCA_963573935.1. NCBI lineage: Eukaryota > Metazoa > Chordata > Mammalia > Primates > Lorisidae > Arctocebus > Arctocebus calabarensis. The sequence goes on from CAUYON010140877.1 coordinate 43,764, forward strand.
AGAAATGTTTCCTCCCAATCTGTTGATTGTCTTTTATTTTCTTGAAGCACAAATGTTTTAAATTGATGAGTCCAATAGTTTCTATTTTTGCTTTCTTTTGTCACCTGTGCTTTTGGTATCATAAAGATTTCCTCTTATGTATTTTCTAAGAGTTTTGTAGTTTAGTATTTTACATTATGTCTTTTGTCCATTTTGAGTTAGTTTTTGTGTGTGGTATGACATAGTAATCCAACTTCCTTCTCTTGCTTGTGGCCGTCAGTTTGTTGAGCAGAGTATTGTTTCCCCATTGCATTGTCTTGGCACTCTTGTCAAAAATCAATTAATTATCAATGTAAAGGTTTATTTCTGGGATCTTAATTTTATTCCCAGTATGTATGTCTGTCCTTAAGCCAGTATCACATTACCTTTATTATTGTAGCATCATAGCAAGTTTTGAAATGACCAAGGATGGTTCTTCCAGATTCATTTTTCTTTTTCAAGATTGTTTAGGCTGTCCTGGGTTCTTTGCTATTCTAGGGTTCATTTCCATATGAATTTTTGGATCAACTTGTCAATTTCTACAAAAAAAGGCATATGAAATTTTGATAGAGATTATTATCTGTAAATTAATTTAAGATATTAAGATGAGTTACAGCTAAGCAATGTTTTGTAAATATCCAATTTATGTTTCTTAAACCTGGTTTTATTTGGAATGAATATTATAATATGTCACTGGAATCAAGAGATTAAATTGTGTAATAAGTCATAGATATGAATATATATGTGCTAATAATTAAGAGTGGTCATTGTTCTTGTGAGTGAATTTTTCTAAAATCAATAATAATAATATTCTGGTTTGAACTTTTGTTCTACATGTGAGAAATTCAGTAAGATCAGTGTCTCTAGCCTGTTATTGTTGAAAGTTTTAAAAAAAACCTTCCCTTTTCATTTTTTCCAAGAGAGGGATAGAGAATGTGAGAAGCTAGTAAGTTCAAAAATGTTTTCTGATGTCTGTTATGATTTCTTATTTCACATGGATAGTCTATAAGTATTTTATTTAATTTTCAGGTAGTGGAGATTCTCTTTTTTTTGTTTTGTTTTGTTTTGGGGATAGATTCTTTCTTTGTTGCCCTCAGTAGAGTGCCCTGGCGTCATAGCTCATAGTAACCTCAAACTCTTGGGCTCAAACGATCCTCTTGCATCAGCTTCCCAAGTAGCTGGGACCATAGGCACCTACTACAATGCCCAGCTAGTTTTAGAGATGAGGGTTTCACTCTTGCTCAGGCTGGTCTCGAACATCTGAGCTCAGGCAATCTAAGCACCTCGGCCTCCCAGAGTCCTACAATTATAGGCATGAGCCACCGCACCCGACATTCTCTATTTTTTTGTAACTGGCTTTTAGCTTATTTTCACTATGGTAAAAGAATATATTCTAAGTGGTTTAAACAGTAGTAGACAAAAATATAAAGACAAAAATATGTACTAGGCAACAATAGCCTACAGATGATTAGAGTTAAACTTTTCTGTGGTGTATGAATAGTTTTAGAATGAAATTAAGGTATTATATAGCTATAGACTTTTTAAAGTCAAATATACATTATCAAATTTCAAAGGTCATTACTAAAAGAAAAGTATGTAAATTCTAAACATAGGGGAGGATAAAAATGATTTAAGGGGGAAAACACATATAAATATAGGAGTATATAAGAAAAAGAATAGAAAAAACAAGAAAAATAGAAATTTAAAACATGATAAATTGAGTCCAAATATATGAAGACTCAAACACAAATGGATTGAACTTAATTTATTAGAAGATTATCAAATTGAAGCTTTAACAAATTCAACTATATGTTGTTTATTAGAAAGCACACCTAAGGTTAAGGACACAGAATGGTTGAAAGTAAAAGAATAAAGAATTACCAGGTAAGTACCAACCAGAAGAAAGATGGTGTCGATACATTAAAAATGGTAAAATGAACTTTAATATAAAAACTTTCTTATAGATAAAAAATAACTGCATAATTACAAAAGGTCAGTTAAAAGGTAAAACAGTTCTAAAAGTGTCTGCACCTAATAACAAAGCCTCTAAAGATGTAACACAAAAATTAAAATAGCAACATGAAGAATCTGTAAATCTGCTGTCTCATTGGAAGATTTCCATATGCTTCTATTATTTGTTAATACACTAAACTGATTATTTTTTCATTAGAAAAGGTAAAGAGGATTTGAGCAAGTTGATAAGTTTTATCTACTGATCATACATAGGACTTTGCACACAACAATTAGAGAAAATACCTTTTCAAGCATACGTGATATACTTATAAAAATAAGATGTCTTCTTTCTTTTTTTTTTTTTGAGACAGAGCCTCAAGCTGTCACTCTGGGTAGGGTGCTGTGGCATCACAGCTCACAGCAACCTCCAATTCCTGGGCTCAAGCGAGTCTCCTGCCTCTGCCTCCCAAGTCGCTGGGACTACAGGCGCCCGCCACAACACCCGGCCATTTTTTTTTTTTTGGTTGCAGCCATCATTGTTGTTTGGCGGGCCCGGGTTGGATTCGAACCCGCCAGGTCAGGTGTACATGGCTGGCGCCTTAGCCTGTTGAGCCACAGGCGCCGAGCCAAGATGTCTTATTTCTTAAAGAACAAATTTCAAAGACTTGATTTCACACAGCTGTATTCTCTGTTCACACAGCAGTTAAGTTGAAAGTCAATATCAAAAAGATATATGACAAATCCCTGTATATTTCAAAATTTCAGCACGAAAGAAGAGATACTAATGTAAATAATTTAAAAGTATTGGAATTGAATGATAATGGAAAAACTGCATGTCCCAACATGTGGAGAACAATGAAAGGCAGTACTTAGAGGGAAATTTACTGCTTTAAATACTTAGATTTGAAAAGAATACAGGCTGAAAATTAATGTGCTAAATGTCTGACTTTTGATTTTACAAAAACAACAGTATCATAAATCTAAATAAAGGAGAAAGAAAGATGTAATAAAGATAACAGCAAAAATCACAAAATAAAGTAAAATAGAGGAGATTAAAGCCAGAAGTGGTTCATTGAAAAGCCTAATAAAGTGTGAAACTTATGATGAGACTGACGAAGTAAAAAAGAGAAGACATCAATAAATAATATAAGGAATGTATAAAACCAGCACACTGTACCCCATGAATTGCATTAATGTACACATCTATGATTTAATAAAAAAAAAAATAGGAAATGAACATGCAGATATGGAAAATATAAATATACCAAAAATGACAAAAAGAATATGATACTATTAACTTTATTCCAATAAACTTGAAAAAATATACAAAAAGGATAAACTTCTATAAAACTATAACTTATGTAAAGTTGAGTCAAATGAAGAAAGTTTGAAAGTCCTATCTGTATTAAAATAATTGATACAGTAGTTAAACATCTTCTCTTAAAGAAAACATATGGCCCAGATAGTTTTATGGGTAAGTTTTAACAGTCTTTCCAAAGATAGACAATTACAATGTTAAAAAAAAAAAATCTTCTGGAGTATAGAAAAAGAATGAATACTCCTCAGTTCATTCAGTTTCACATATCTTGATAATATGTATAAAACCAGTTCAGGACAGTATTCAAGGCAAAAATTATAGACCAGCTTCATTTATGCAAAATGCAAATGCAAAAATTCTAATCAAAATAAAAGCCAGCCCAATCCAACAACATCTAAAAGATAGTACACCATGAGCAAGTTTATTCAAGGAACACAGTAGGGGTTTAACATTATAAGCTCTCACCTAATGGGTACAATGTAAAGGTATATGGCACACCTCCTGGGTGAAGGGCTTGACTGTAACAAATGCAAACAATGTAACCTAATTATATGTACCTATATATTAATCTGAAATTAAAAAAATAACTATCATTTGCCACTTTAGCAGATTAAAGGAGAAAAACCATATTCATCATTATAAATGCAGAAAAAGAATTTGATAAAATTTCTACACTCATTCATGATAATAATTCTGAGGATACTAGGAATAGAAGGAAACCAACCTTCTTACCCTAAAAAAAACGGTATCTGCCCAAAACCCACAAGTGCTATCAGTCTAAATGGGGAAATGATGAAAGCACTCATTTTAACATTAAGAACAAAATAAGATCCCACTAATGTTGCTTCTGCCCCGTGTTTTACTGGAAATCAGAACCAGCCATAGTATGATAAGAAAAAGAAATTGTAAGCATGCAGATCAAAAAAGAGGAAATAAAATTATTTGCAGATGATATATTGTTTACATAGAAAACAGGAAATAATTATAGCTATACTTCAGAAATGATGGTTTTTAACAGTAAGATAAGAATCAGTATTAAAAATTAATAGCTTTTAAAGTTACTTGCCACAAAGTATTAGAAAACAATTTTTTTTTTTTTTGCTTGTGGTAAAATATATATAACATAAAATTTAGGCCAGATGCGGTGGCTCATGCCTGTAATCCCAGCACTCTGTGAGACAGAGGCAGGTGAATTGCCTGAGCTTAGGAATTCGAGACCAGCCTGAGCAACAACCAGACCTCGTCTCTACTAAAAATAGAAAAACTAGGCAGGCATTGCGGGCACCTGTAGTTTCAGTTACTCAGAAGGTTGAGGCAGGGGGATCACTTGAGCCCAAGAGTTTGAGGTTGCTGTGAGCTCTGACACCATGTCACTCTACCGAGAGCAACAAAATAAAACTCTCACCAAAAAAACCAAACAAACATAAAATTTACTGTTTTATCTGCTTTTTAAGTGTTAAGTACATTAAGTACACGCATATTGTTGTGCAGCTGTCCTCACCCAACAAAACAGTGTTTTTAAAAACATGATTTACAAGAGCCTTAAAACTATAAACCACCTTTGGATAAATTTAGAAAAGACTTAGGAAGTTTTATAGGACTATGTGGAAAAATACAGACATTATAGAAAACCTAAATAGATGGGCTAATATACCACTCACATGCATGGGACGATTCAGTATCATCAGTGTTTTAGTTCTTGTCACATTGATTTCTGGATTCAATACAGTTCCAACCAAAATCTCAAGAAGTTTGTTGTTGAACTTGATAAGCCTACTGTAAAATAATAATCTAAAGGCAAAAAGCAAAGAATAGTGAGAACCTATTGAAGAAGAAAAATGAGATGCAAAATTACCTTATTAAGATTTAACGGTGTGATAATTAGGGTATGTGGTATTGGCAAAGGCACAAAGATTTTGACAAGTGGAACATGGAAAGTTGGAAACAATTGCACAATAGAAAGAACTTAGATATGTAACAAAGATGGCATTCCAGATCAATGGAAAAGAAGGGATTTCTCAATAAGTGGTTCTGGGGTAATTCTTTATCCATATAGGAAAAAGTGAAATTAGATTCCAACCTCACACCATGTGTAAAATCAATACCAGTTGCAAAATTAAAAACTTGAGAATAAAAATAAAGGAGACCACCCTTAAGATCTTACAATATGGAACAAAAGTAAAAACAAAAGGACAACTCCTGTTAAGTCAATCAGAAAAAGACAACACAATAGAAAACTGATATATGGTATCAGAAAAGAGGTAACATGCTCAATATCATTAGAAATTAGATGAGGGAGTAGGGCTCCAGCCCCATATGCCAGGGGTGGTGGGTTCAAACCCGGCCCCAGCCAAAAACTGTTAAAAAATAAAAGAAATTAGATGAATGTAAATGAAGACTACCATGATATTTTACACTCTCCTAGGAAAGAATTAAAACATGACAATAATAAGTCTTAGGATCTAGATGAATAGGAAATTTTTTGTTTATGGGAGTGTTACATAAATCTGAAAATTCATACCCTGTGACCCAGCAATTCTGCTTCTAGGCTTAAGAGTTCTTCCACATGGGCACCAGCAGGTGTATGCAAAAGTGTTTAATCAATTGAGTGTATTGCTACAATATACACAAGAATGAAGTAACCACGAATAGAAAAATAAATGGTGGTATATTTATAAAATGGGATACCAGATAGCAAATAAAAGGATGAATCTTGAAAGTGTGCTGTTGAATAACAAAAGCAAGTTCCAGGAAACTATTTCAATAGGATACCATTTTTTTTTTTTTTGAGACAGAGCCTCAAGCTGTCACCCTGGATAGAGTGCTGCGGCATCACAGCTCACAGCAACCTCCAATTCCTGGGCTCAAGCAAGTCTCCTGCCTCTGCCTCCCAAGTAGCTGGGACTCCAGGCGCCTGCCACAACACCCGGCCATTTTTTGGTTGCAGCTGTCATTGTTGTTTGGCGGGCCCGGGCTGGATTCGAACCCTCCAGCTCAGGTGTACATGGCTGGCGCCTTAGCCCGTTGAGCCACAGGCGCCGAGCCATCAATAGGATACCATTTTTATAGAGGTCAAAAACAAGCAAAATTATCCAGTATTTTGTTTATATTTTCTTATGAATAGAAATACATACATAAAACTATAAGAAAGGAAGAGAATGAATGATGAGGGGAGATTAGGGGAAGAGCAAGCACATCATTAATGCACATTATTGTTAATGTAGTTCCAGGGTTGGGTAGTAAATTTACATTTGTTATAACTATATATGCATCTGTTATAAATATTTTTTATGCACCAAATAATATAAACATGAAAGAGTTTCAGATTTTAAAAATCTGTTATGCATACAGAATGATCATGGTTACATTAGCATTAATATAAGGACAGAAACAGGCATGAACTGTTTTTGGTTTTCTGAGTTTTTAAGTTACTTTTTTGAGGTAAGATCTCACTATATCACCCAGACTCTTCATAAACTCCTGGGCTCAAGTGATCCTTCCACCTCAGCCTCCCAAGTAGCTGAAAATATAGATGTGTGCCACCATACTGGCTAACTTTTTTTATTTTTATTTTTTAGAGATGGGGTCTCACTATGTTGGCCAGACTGGTCTCGAACTTCTAGAGTTAAGGGATCTTATTGCCTGAACTCCTTAGTAGATAGGGGTTACAGTCATGAGCCATAGTGCCTGGCAATTTAAAAAAATTTTTAAACAAGATGTGTGACTTTTATATTCAGAAAAATATGAGGCTTGATTTTATGTAAAATAATTTTTTGCTAGAATTTTAGTGCTCAGAATCATAGAATTCTCTGATTATGTAGCTGAAAGAAGAAAATTTAAATCTGAAAGGAAAGTCTGTCATTTGAGAGTATTAAGGTTATTGTTGTTTTTCTTTGCACACTCAATTTTGCCTTTATTCCTGTTCTCCTTTTGAGTTTTATAAGTATTGTGGATGATCTGACAGTGGATGCCACAGATTATTGCCAAGTGAAATTGTATAACAAGAAAAATAAATGTGAACTAGAATAAGTTTCAAAGATCTATTTTTAATTCATTAAGACAAATTCTAGGATTGTTTATCCCCTGCTTCTTAAGATGAACATTCTTTGTGAAGCTTTCCTACTAAGGAAAAACGCATTGATAAATATGTGTGACAATTCAGCAATAGGAAGTTTCTAGGACATGTTTGGCATTTATTTTTACTTTTGTGACCATTCGAAAATAGTTTATTACTTCTTATGTTATTAGGAGCCCTAGAATTCAACACAGAGTCTGCTGACTTGAGATTTCTCTGTCATCATCTTACTTTTTGGGGGGCTGTTTTTCCTGGTGTTTGAAAACTTTTCTCCTTTTTAGCAGGTTCATGCCATCTAAAGCATCATTCAGGAATAGCCAAAACACAAAAGGAAGGAGAAGATGGTTCTTTGTACAGCAAACGGTATAACCAAAGTATGGTCACAGCTGAACTTCAGCGGCTGGCTGAGAAGCAAGCAGCAAGACAATATTCTCCATCCAGCCACATCAATCTCCTCACCCAACAGGTATGGACAGTCTAGGGTGCCAAAGAGCCCTTTAGACCTCATGGTAGGATTAATAACAGGATACTCCATCTTTCCCTGTCTTTACGAGTCCAGTACACTGAAGCCTCTTGAATGAGTATTAACTTGTTTTCAAGCTAAAGAACCAAGGTGTTCCTATTCATTTTTAAAGAAAATGACCTTCTGTTACAGATATTGTGACATTAAGTCTGCTACTGGCTATGATGTACCTATTTCATGGATAAACAAACTTGAACATTCATCTGTAAATATAATTTTAAGGGATCTTTAAAAATAACTTCTTTCTTGGACAAAATTTTCCAGGGAGTTCTAATCTTATAAATCTTTTTATCAGAATATCACAATGTTAAAACATTATCTATCTCTCTATCTATCTATATCTATATAGATATGTATATAAAACATTGAAATGTTTTTTGTTACATTTTTGTAACAAAACATTTTTGTAACATTATGTTAAAACATTATCTTTTTTTTTACAGTTTTTGGCCAGGGCCAGGTTTGAACCTGCAACCTCTGGCATATGGGGCCGGCACCCTATTCGTTAAGCCATAGGCGCCACCCTTAAAACATTATCTTTACAGTTTTTTGGTATTTTTATTTTTTACTATACCTTAAGATCTCATGATGTTTTATAGGTAATTGATTGACGTAGGCATTTCATCATATCCTTATCCAATGCATGTTATTCTCCCCATTTTATAGATGGAGGAAACTGAGGCTGAAAGAAGTGATGTGATTGAGGTCTTTGAGCAAGCTGGATGGATTAACAAGCATCCAACACATTGACGTTAGATGACACTTTTAAGAATTTTGTGGATTCTCTTTGTCCTTCTTATGATTATCCCTATAGTGTTTAATTAAAGGAGAAGCCATATCTTTTCCTCTTCCTTAATGCTAAAGGGCATCAAAGTCCTCCAAAGGAATTATTGAAATTGAATTCTACAGTTATATTTTGTTATATCTTTGTCATGTCAAATTTCTCAATTGGTGATAACTCTGTAATGACAATCAAATCTAAAAAAAAAAAAATGAAGCAGGGCGGCACCTGTGGCTCAAAGTAGTAGGGCGCCAGTCTCATATACTGGAGGTGGCGGGTTCAAATCCAGCCCTGGCCAAAAACTGCAAAAAACAAAAAAAGTGAAGCAGAAAATTACTTTAAGTACATGTTAAAAGTAGGCAACATACTGCTCCCTGTTGGTACCATACTTTTCAGTATAAAATTCAGAACCAAAACTACAGGTAAGCCTTTCGTGGGCTTAGCTTTACTCCAGCCTCATTCCAGTGTATCAGGCAAGAAATATGTACTTTTTCTTTTTTCTTTTTGTAGACACAGAGTCTCACTTTGTTGCCCTCGGTAGAGTGCCGTGGCGTCACACAGCTCATAGCAACCTCCAACTCCTGGGCCTAGTTGATTCTTTTGCCTCAGCCTCCCGAGTAGCTGGGACTACTGGCGCCCGCCACAAGGCTCGGGTATTTTTTTGTTGCAGTTTGGCCGGGGCCGGGTTTAAACCCGCCACCCTTGGTATATGGGGCCGGAGCCCTACCCACTGAGCCACAGGCACCGCCCAGAAATATTTACTTTTTCAAATCCCAAGTAGTTTGAAGGAAGTAGATCAGGAGGCCTAACGTGAAATAGGAAGCAAAGACTCTTAACAAGGGCAATGTTGAGACTTGAAGGGAATTTTTTACTTGAATTTAAGTAATAAAATGATGGGAAGAGAAATAGGACATTGTGTTCGTGGCAGGATGGGGAGCTACTTCAATTTTGAAGTGTGAAGTAGCTGTAAGAAAAGGTAAAGATTTGTGATCTACTACATTTTTATCATTAGATCACTGCAAAGAATATATGTTTCCAGTTTTAAAATGAACAATTGGAAACACCAAGACATGAAAAGATTTTGTGATTACTGTGGTAAAAACAGAGCCAATAGTAGTACTTAGATATTATTATTTGCTAGACTGCAAAGCCTACAAAATGAAAAGATCCTGATCTTGTAGTAATCCAAGGTAAATGTATCCTGATTGGAAAGTCATCCCTGTTCAGTCCATACTGAACTTCAAAGAACTTCAGTGCCTGTGAATTAAAGGTCTCTTATGCTCCTGGGATCTGAATTTACCATTAGATGTCAGTCTTAACTTTTAGAGGTCTTGGTAATGAGATGGTTAGTACTTGGTACAGTACAAAGGAAGTATGTAATAAGCAGGGTGGAGTAGTGAAAAAAGAGCTGGCTTAGCCATCCAGAGACTTGTGTTCTTCTGCCACTGACTGAGTGCTCTTGGGCAACTCATTCAACTTCTCTTAACCTCAGGGTCTTTATTGGTTGATGGAGAAAATATAACAGGGTCATGAGGATAGTATGCAAAATGTCTTTGTAAAGTCTAAATGCCGTATATTTGGAAAATATTATTTCAGCCATAAAAATCTTTCAATAATAAATGTCTTCTAAATTGATTTGAAAAAGGCAAGGTTTTAGATAAAATGTACTTTGTTATTGAAAAGTTCAATTATAGGTTATTCAGCCTCTTCCCTTCAGAGAAAGTAATTTCTTAATTTGGAATTTAGAAAATTCTGTTTGTAATTGTTCTTTGTCTGGTAAATAAGCAATAACATGTTGTAGTGGTTTAGAATAGGCTCAGGTGTATTTGTTTCCTGGCAGTTTCCTTCTTTCTCTAGTTCTGTTTGAAAGAAAGATGCCTTAGTTGCTTACCCATTGAGGCAAGTGATACAGTTATCTGTGGCTTTGTAGAGAGAGGTGGGACCACTGACTGAGGGTTGTAGGAACTCTGCTCCTTTCTCTGGAGTTGGAGCATGAAAGCTTAAACTTAGTTACCATCAAAAACACCTTCATATCCAGTAATCACTTTCAGAGGTGACCAATGTGTGGCCTGTGGGCCACATGCTGATTATTTGAGGACTGTTGCTTATCTGTGGTGTTGGATATTAAGAAAAGTATGCATGAACCTTATTTTGTTGTTAATGAACTTTCCTTAGTGTTTGTGTATTTAATGTGTGGCCCAAGATAACTCCTTCTTTCAATGTGTGGCAGAAAAGAAAAAAGGTTGGACGCTCCTGCTGGATGCTTTTGATTTCCTCTTGCTTGTGATCATTTCTTTATTTTCAATTCCTGATTTGTGTTTGTGCTTTCTTTTCTTTTTTTAAAAAAATCTTTTGATAAGTTTATTGGCTATTTCCACCCTTGGTTTTATTAACTATGGGTATATTTATTCATTGTTGTTTTATTGTTTTCAAATTTAATGTTGTTTTTTTTTATCTTTACTAATTTCTTCTTTCTCCTTTCCTTATGTTTATTTCTTCCCAATTTCTTGTGTTAGATACTTTCATTCATTCTTATGTTTTATTATACTTAAATCTGGGATTTTTTCCTGAGCATTGCTTTAAATATGTCCCACAAACTCTGACATATCTTTAATTACTTTTTAGGCAAGGAGTTGAGAGGCCTCCTACTATATTAAATTATTTGTGCTGTTTTGGAAGATGAGTCTAGAAAATTGAAATTGTTGAATATTTCTGAAAAATTATTTTGACTGGGGTGGCGCCTGTGGCTCACAGAGTAGGGTGCTGGCCCCGTATACCAAGGGTAGTGGGTTCAAACCTGGCCCCAGCCAAACCCCCCAACAAAAAATAGCCGGGCATTGTGGCGGGCGCCTGTGGTCCCAGCTACTTGGGAGGCTGAGGCAGGAGAATCGCCTAAGCCCAGGAGGTGGAGGTTGCTGTGAGCTGTGACTCTACAGCACTCTACTGAGGGTGATAAAGTGAGACTCAGTCTCTTAAAAAAAAAAATTTTTTTTTTTGACTGTAATTCCAACTACTTAGCCTGTTAAAGCCTTTAGTGGCATTTCCTACAAAGCTTTTTATTCCATTGTATGTATATGTATATATCTATATATGCATGCATGTATGTATTACCAAATGTTTTACTAAGCCCTTGAGAGTATTTCAGGCTTTGACATTAAGTCTTGGAGATGACATAAGACACAGTCATTGACATGAAATAACTATCTTGTAAGGGTGACAGCCACAGACGCATATGATAAGAATAGCATGGAATTTGCATGACAGAGAAATTACTAGGGAATAACAAAACCACTAAAAGGGGCCCCTATCCCAGCTTTTGGGTAAGAGTGGTGAAAAAGACAAGCTAGGCTTGGAAGAGATTACACCTAAACAGAATCTTAAAAGTAGGCAAGTAGGTGGCAGAAGAGGGTAGGAATAGCTTCTAGAACAAAAATTAGTATGTATGTATGTGGGGGAACAAAGAACTCTTTAGTGATGTTGGGGGATAGGGAGTCAGCAGGGCACAGCTAGGATCAAAGCTGGGCAAGGCAGGGGCTGGTTCAAGGAGTGCTGTGAATGTCCTGTGAAAGAACTTTGCCTTTATCTTATAGCTGATGGGGAATCCCTGAGACACAATTGCTTTGCTTTTTTTGGATCACTCAGGGTGCTGAGAGAGGGATAGATTTAGAGGATGAGGCAATGTTACTCCTTTTCTCTCCCTGCTCACTGGTGAACATACTGAAGAACAGTGAACTTGACAAAGGTACTTTGACAACCAAAAAATTTGACAGTAAAACTTTGAGGGACCCAGAATTTACTTTAGAGGTTAGATTCTTAAGGAATCAGTATGGCTAAAAGCAGAGCCTCATTTACTTTGTAGTTACTCCTATTACTGCTGCGACTTACCTTTGTTTATAGTCTTGAATACATAAGAATATCAAACTTTTTCTGCCATATAACCAGTGGCTACTTAAAAAAGTGATGTTCAAGCATATGTATACTTGAATTATGAAGAGATACATGTTATCAGCATATGACTGACCATTCAAAAAATACCTTGCAAATCTCAGCAGAGTAGATCAAATTTAGTTCTTTCCCTTTGCACGTGAAAGGCTGGTTATCTTTTGGAGATGAGATCTTCTGGAAGTTGATGTGTGCGTCCCTGAAAGCAAGGTTTTTTAGAAGCATTTTGCACCTGGGGTGGGGGTGCTGTGGTGGTCAACAGGGTGCTGGAGAAGAGCTTCCCTGTGTGGTCCCACTATCTTTGCCTCACTCCCTGGGCAAAGGAGGGAGTGCAGTGCTCTGAGCAGAGGTAGCCCTTTGTGGTCATTGCCATTAATGAGCAGAAGAATGTGGTGAATTAGCCCAGCTTTGTGGTGAGGAATGGGAGGCAGGGAGTCAGGGGGAGCACTGGATGCAGGCAAGTGTGAGATTTCAGGACCCAACTGAAATCTCCAGCTCTTTCAGGCTGGGAGTTTAATCAAAGGGATAACAGCAGACCACCCAGGCAGGGGCTCCAAGTGAGCAAATGTGCTGTGTCAGTCTCTGCTTCCTAGCCAGCCAGTGCCCAGGATGTGGCCAGCCCTCCTGGAAATGTGCTGACAGATATGGGAGTGAGAGGGAGGAGACACTTTTTGCTCTTCACATTTTTTCATTTAGATGGAGAGTAGAACAGAAAACTATTAGCTTTCTCTCTATTTATTTTTATTTATTTATTTATTTATTTTTGTGCTCTTTACCTTGAGACTTCCTGCCTCGGCCTAGAGAAGGATGCATGCATGGATGCCATAGTAGAAAACTTAGCTTCATGGCACTTATTCATATGCAAAGGAAATCTTTAGCATTTCTTCTGCTTCAGCAGCTACCATAAAGGTCTACAGTGGACCTCTCAATTTCAAAAATTTCAATTGAAAGGTGAAATTGGGAAAATTGAAATTGGAAATGATTATAAATGTTTTCTAGGATTAAGGCAGATGGCGCCTTATTTATCACACATTTGACCTTTGATTCTGGAAACTTTCTTCCTGTCTCCTTAGCTTATCTGGCTGCATTTTATTACTGTACACCTGTGCTCAGATTCTGTGGTTGTTTGCTAACTCTAGTTCCTTGGGTTCTATATTCATTCTTGATAGAAAAAACTGTTCTTCTTTGTACCATATACATTACTCTTGCCCATTTCTAGAAACAGAAAAGGGTAAATAGAAAAAGCAGAGGATCTTGAGTCAGTGAGACCTTGGACAAGCTGTTTAACCTTCCTGTGCCTTGATTTCCTTATTTGTCAAATGGGGTAATTTTAGTATCAAGACTCATTCTCCTTGTGGCTCCTGGTGCTTCTTGCTCTTAGACCTGCAGTAGCTCCATTTGGTGTAATTCCTTAGCTCTTCTATGTCTCTCCAGCTTTAATGGCCCATTTGTCTTAGTTCCTGGTGTATGACATGGTCTTTTGTTCTGAAATGGTCTTTTGGTCTTTCTTTTACACTGTTTCCCATTCAAGCTTTTATCTTCCCTGCACTACCAGACTTCTTTTAATGTAACGGCCTCTCCTATCCCCAGTTCTTGCCCTGTGCACTCACTCTTGCAGTCTAGTCTCTCTTAACATTCATCCATCCTGATGGTCTTGGGATTGTGAACTTCAGTACCTATTTTGCTCCTCATCCTCCATCAGCACGTAGTGCTATTATTGACCACTTCCTACTTTACAGTTTCCCTTATTGAAATTTTTCCTTCAGTAATTCCTCTGAGAGCTTATTCCTTCCTCCTAGATTCTATTTTCAACATTTCTTTAAATCTACTGGCATACAGACCCTAAGTGTGCAAAATTGATCACAGCAGAGAAGGTGGGATGACCCTGGGCATCTGCTCCCCTGCTCTTTGTGGGAGTCCTCCAACATCCCTTTAAATCCCAAGCTTCCTCAGAAACTTTTTTTTCTTTGTATAGTTTCCTTGGGGTAAATTTTCTTTTCTTACAGCTTCATGTGGCAGTTCTCCATGTTCCTCCAAATAATGTATCTTTACTTTGAACTTCTTCCCTGAGTGCCAAGTCCAAATTTCCAACTGCCTGCTGAACATTTCCACCTAACTATATCGCCTAGTATCCAAAATATTGGACATGTTTTGAAAATACTTGAAAATTACTCAGCATACCTAAAACCTATTTGTTCTCCCCCTTTTCTTCTTCTCAATATTAGTGACACTGCAGTTCTAGAGATTTAGAAATGATTTATTAGTGCCTCTCTTCACTTCCTTATTCTGTGCCCATGCAGTTGCCAAGAATCTACAGTATCTCTCTTATGTATTTCCTCTGTTTGCTTTTCCATCTACTGTCTTGCTTAAGGCCTTGGATATCTCTCAAATGGACAGTGACAGTTACCAGTTGCCTCTTCACTGGTCTCCTGGACAGTCTGTTTCTGTTCACCCTAGTCTTTGCTCCAAAGGATTCTTTCTAAATCACAAGTCTAATCATGGTACTTCCGTCCTTAAGAATCTTGAGGTGCTTCCTGTTGCCTACAGTGTGAAGCCCGAGCTATTAACTGTAATTCAAAGCCTTTATTCAGAATAGGCTTTAGGCTAGTTCTCCAGCCTATCTCCCTCCCATCACACACATTTTTTTTTCTGCAGGTCAACCACAGTTCATTAGTCACTGCATTTTGCTACCTTCACCAGGTACCATGTCTAATCTGTGTATCCATCCAGGCTTGACATAGATGCCACTTCTCTCATACATATGCCATTTCACTCATCACATTTGTCAACATAGGTATCTCCTATAACAGACAGTAAGTTCCTTGAGGGTAGTGTCTTCAGAATTTGACTGATGGAGAATACTTAATAAATGTGCTTGATTCTATTGGACTGTAAGGGGAGGGAGTAGTAGCATGTCATTTTTTTCACCAATTATTCCTAACTTGGTATATAGCATGCATTCAGTACATATTTTTTAAATAAATCATGAATGAAGAACCTCCTGTAGCCCCACCCAGAAATCACCTTTATATTCTCTGTGATTTTTTAGACTTGGATTAGTCATTCTCTGTAATAGATCTATTATAATTACTTTGTATCCCTTTTTTCTTGTTTTGTTCTAAACTACATGATGGAAGTTTTTTTCTAATGTATCACCTAGCACAGGACCTTGCACTTGGTAAACACTTATCTCATGTTTGCTAAATTGAAAAGAATTTCTTTTCTGCAATTTATTGAATTTTATATTCTCTCTAAAAACTATGCTCTTCCATTTTTTTCATTAATGATACCATACCTGCCCTCAATAATAAAGTGGTTGACATTAATCAGATGCTTACTTTATGCTAGGCACTGTGCTGTGTACTTTATTTGCATTATCTCTCTAATCCTATGATGTAGGTATTTATTCTTAACCTGTGAAGATGAAGAAATAGAAGCTGGTAAGATGAGTGGTTCTGCTAAGGTCACATATACAGCAAGTAACTATGCCAGGATTCAAACCCAAGCCTATGTCACACCCTACTCTTTACTTCAGGGTTTTTCTGCCCTCTTCTCTTTGAATCAGGACTCAAGTGTGTTATCAGACTAACATGATTGCATTTAACACTGTGAGCCTGTTGTTCTTTGACATTTCTGCAGAGATGTAGCCAAGCCTGTGTTTGAGCCTGCACAGAGAAATGAGGAGCTGAACTTCCTGTTTTCATGATTAGAAGTGCTTTTCCATTTCTTGGAGAGGTTTGAAAAACATGAAAACGTGGCATTGTCAAGATTATCAGTTGTAGCACTTTGGGAGGCGAAGGGGGATGGATTGCCTGAGCTTAAAAGTTCAAGACCAGCCTGAGCTAGAGCAAGACCCCATCTCTAAAAATAGCCAGGCATAATCGTAGGCGCCTATAGTCCTAGCTACTCAGGAGGCTGAGGCAAGAGAATTGCTTAAGCCTAAGAATTTGAGGTTACTGTGAGCTGTGATGCCACGGTACTCTACCGAGGACAACAAAGTGAGACTGTGTCTCAAAAAAATAAATAAAAAGCTCTTTTCTTTTTTGTTAATTATTAAATCATAGCTGTGTACACTACTGCAATCAAGGGGTACAATGTGCTGGTTTCATATACAATCTTAACTATTTTCATCAAACTGATTAACACAGCCTGAATTCATGGCATTTTCTTAGTTATTGTATGAAGACATTTGTATTCTGCATTTAGTAAGGTTCGCTTGTACCCTTCTAAGATGCACCGTAGGTGTGGCCCCACCAATTACCCTCCCTCCACCCCACTCTCACCCCTCCGCTCCCCTCTCTTGCCCCTTTCCCCATATTCTTGCGCTATAGTTGGGTTATAGCCTTCATATGAAAGCTATAAATTAGCTTCATGGTAGGGATGAGTACATTGTATACTTTTTCTTCCATTCTTGAGATACTTTGCTAAGAAGAATATGTTCCAGCTCCATCCATATAAACATGAAAGAGGTAAAGTCTCCATCTTTCTTTAAGGCTGCATAATATTCCATGGTATACAAGTACCATGATTTATTAATCCATTCTTGAGTGGAAGGGCACTTGGGCTTCTTCCATGACTTAGCAATTATGAATTGGGCTGCAATAAACATTCTGGTACTAATTCTTTGTTATAATGTGATTTTTGGTCTTCTGGATATATACCTAGAAAGGAATTATAGGATCGAATGGCAGGTCTATTTTTAGATCTCTAAGTATTCTCCAAACATCCTTCCAAAAGGAACGTATTAATGTGCATTCCCACCAGCAGTGTAGAAGTGTTCCCTTTTCTCCATTTCCATGCCAACATCTCTGGTTTGGGGATTTTGTCATGTGGGCT
>CAUYON010140878.1:0-13479 GCA_963573935.1 Arctocebus calabarensis
TGTCTGTGATAAGCCTCATTTTCCTCTATTCTTGGCAATCACTGAGGAATTATTTTGCTAATTTGATAAATAATATAATACCATTGTCTTAAATGTACGATGGTACATTTTATACATTTACTGTTAATTTAACTTTTTTGGGTTTTAAATGAGGTTTTCACATTTTTCATTTTTTGTTTTTTTGTTTTTTAAACCACTTTGTAAATAGCCAACTTAATTGAATCATCTTATTAGTGGAATTATTTTCAGTTATTGTTTTTAGATTTTCTGGCCAGATTCCAACTTTAATAACTGTAATTTCTAGGATGATTGATGAGAAATCTGACAATTTTTTGCCACACATTACACAGCTAGTAAGTAGAGCGCTCAGCCGCTGAACTTTGGGCAGTCTAACCCCAGAGTTGGTCTTGACCCTATTAAAAACTGCTCTATTTTTCAGTGAGTAAAGAACAAGATCACATTGAAGTTATTTTATTTCTGTTTGCCTTGCAGTTTTTGCACCACCTTATTTTTCTATTCTTCTACTTCTATTTTCCCATTTAGGACCTGGTACCCTTTTGGTATATGTACATATCTTAGAACAAAATATCATTATTTAATTGAGCTAGTAATCACTAGTTTGAGTGGCACTTAATTTTGCCAGATCCTTTAATTTGTGCTCCTTTTTCTTTTATTGCATTATATATAACTGAATAGCACGTCTAAAGGGCAGCTATACAAATGACCAAATGATTTTGCACACTTGCTAGATCCTACAGAGAACATCCTTTGACTTTGGAAGTTTTTCATGTATAATATATTAAACAAGTCGAGGTCCAGAACAGCCGCCAAGTAAGTAGTCCTCTAACTCAATAGGGAACAGCTCTTGCTTTTCGACACTTACATATCAAAGAATTAGCTGTCTACTTTTAATAGGTAGAAATTTTTTGGAAATTTGGATTTATATTACTCTTTAGGAAATGTATCTTTACTCTTTGGTAAAATTTGGGATTGTGAATCATTGTAGTAAGGGTTAAGGTAGGGTGGGGAATTGAGCTGAAGGGTTGTTTGCTGAAATGCTTTCAGGTTATAAAGGGAGGGAGAGTCTGCTTAGTAGTCTATTCTTTTGTTTTCTTATGTGACTGCAGGTAAAATTACCAAAAGCTCTCTGTGAAAGTACTCCATCTGGCTGGATTTTTCTATCCCTCATCACATTGGATCTCTTTTATATCTTTTCATATTAGGGCCCTTCACTTTGGCTTTAAGATATAGCTACCTGATATGAAACTAAAAATAACAGGAAGAAACAATATATTTCTATTGTAAATTATCACTCTCTCCCCAAACTCTACATATAGGCAAGTATTATTAGCCCTCACTGAGGAAACTGAGATACACAGATTAAATATTTTTCCAGGCTCTCTCTGTTGAGACGCGTCAGTTAGAATTGGGAAGGAGTCCCTTTCTTGTCAGACTTCGTCCTCTTTCTTCTGGATTAATTACAAAACTTTGTGTGTTCTTCTTGGCTAATATTTTCCTGTTGTAGGAGTTAAGAATTGGGTCTGTGAAATCAGGCAAGGATGAAAGCTAAGCTAGAGTTTTTAATGAGTCAATTAGCTTCCATACATCAGTTTATTTACCTGTAAAATAGGATAATAATTTCACCTACCTTGTAATATGGCTTTATGAATTAAAGTAATGAAAGTCAAGCATATGTTTACATTTCAGCAAATATTATGATTACAAATATTATTTTCAAAATCATTATTTTCTCATGTTACTCTAATGTGGAACTATGTCAGGTTTTGCTTCCAATGTCTTTAGCCTGGTGGGCTATTCTGTAGTTCACATCAAGCAGAGAAAGCTAGACCTCATTTATCAGTTGAGATAGGGTCAATTATAAAGTGTGGTTTGAAAATGTGTTACTGCACTAGTGTGGCTATGTTGTTTACGTGTCTTACATAGAGTTTTTCAAAAACTATATTTGAATTTGGTTACCCTTTCCTCATCAACACTTATTTTGACTGCCCAGGCCCTATCTTAGAGCTTGTTATTTATTTCAAGTTGAATTTTGAACATTTGTAGAAATGTCAGTGATATTTATCAAAGTATTCTGGTAGAGTAGAAGACTAGGGCTGAGACCAGATACCGGGGCTCAAAGATCACTGCAAGTCTTAAACAAAATGACTTAAGCTGAAGCTAACTAGAGGCTAGAGGGGCTGGTGGCTGCTGGCAAGAACAAGTTTTGATCTGGTCCTTAGTTACCTCTGCCACCATACATGAAATTTGGCTAATCTCAATGTCATTTTACATTGTGGTTTTAAAATTTATTTGCTCTTTAAATAACAATGACAATTCCAAAACTACCAAAGAATATAAAAATGAGAGGGAACCAAATTCTTTTTTAAATTTTTATTTATTTATTTATTGTTAAATCATAAACACATAGATTATGAATACATTAATTCACTTATGGGCTACAATGTGCTGATTTCATATGCAATTAGGAAAGCTAACAACATCTTGTTTACTTAGTTATTGTGTTAAGACATTTATACTCTATACTAATAGATCTGACATGTATCCTTGCATTATGCACCATAGGTGTGATGCCACCATTCACCCTCCCTCGATCTGATCTCCCCCCTCCACTCTCAACTCCCCTCCTCCTTCTTCCCTTCTCCTTCTTGAGCCATTGTTGTGATCTATTCTTCATGTGAAAGTGAGAGTGACTGTAAAATGGTTCCATAATAGTAGTGAGTACACGAGACATTTTTTCTTTCATTTTTGAGATATTTTACTAAGTAGGATATGTTCCAGTTCCATCCATGTAAATGTAAGAGATGTAAAGTCTCTACCTTTTTTAAAGTTTCATAATATTCCATGGTATACATATACCACAATTTATTAATCCATTCATGGGTCAATGGGCACTTGGGCTTCTTCCATGACTTGGCTATTATGAATTGGAATCTGGTGCAAATATCTTTGTTATAAAGTGATTTTTGGTCTTTTGGATATACACCTAGTAGAAGAATTGCAGGATCAAATGGCAGGTCTACTTTTAGATCCCTAATATTTTCAATACTTTTTTCCAAAAGGGATGTATTATCTTGCACTCCCACCAACAGTGCTGAAGTGTTCCTTTTTCTCCACATTCACTCCAACATTCATAGTTTTGGGATTTTGTTAGCTGAACCACTCTTACAGGAGTTAGATAATATCTCAAAGTGGTTTTGATTTACATTTTTCTGATGATTAAAGATAATGAGGATTTTTTCATGTGTCTGTCAGCCATGTGCCTATCTTCTTTAGAGAAGCTTCTATTCACGGCGCTTGCATACAATGAAATGGGATTACTTGTTCTTTTTTTTATTAATAAGTTTGAGTTCTTGTGGATGCTGGTTATCAAACCATTGTCAGAAACATAACCTGCAAATATCCTCTCCCATTCTGAGTGCTGTCTGCTTGCTTTACTTACTGTGTTCTCGGCTGTGCAGAAGCTTTTTAGTTTGATCACATCCCCGTAATGTATTTTTGGTGTTGCATCAATTGCCGAGGGGGTCTTCCTCGTAAAGTATTCTCCCAGGCCAATTTCTTCAAGTGTTTCTCCTGCACTCTCTCTAAGAATCTTTATAGTTGTATGTCTCAAGTTTAAATCTTTTATCCAGTGAGAGTCAATTTTTGTTAATGGTGAAAGGGGTGGGTCCAGTTTCAGTCTTCTACAATTTGCCCACCAATTCTCCCAACACCATTTGTTAAATAGGGACTCTTTCCCCAAATTCATATTTTTGATGGGCTTATCAAAGATCAAATAGTGATAAGTTTCTGGCTTCATCTCTTGGTTCTCAAGTCTGTTCCATACATCTACCTCTCTATTTTTTGTGCCAATACCATGCTGTTTTCATCATTATAGATTTATAGTATAGTTTGAAGTCTGGTAGCATGATTCCTCTTGATTTGTTTTTATTTCTGAGTAATGTCTGGACTATTGAGGTTTTTTTCTGGTTCTATATAAAATGAAGTACTATTTTTTCCAGATCTTTAAAGTATGATGGTGGTGCTTTGATAGGGATTGCATTAAATTTGTAAATAACTTTGGGTAATAAGAACATTTTAACAATGTTGATTCTTCCTAGCCGTGAGCATGGTATGTTTTTCCATTTGTTAACATCTTAAGCTATTTCTTTTCTCAGAGTTTCATGATTCTCTTTATAGAGATCTTTCATATCCTTATTAGGTAAATTCCCAAATATTTCATCTTCTTTGGCACAACTGTAAAGGGAATAGAGCCCTTGACTGTTTTTTCAACTTGATTAACTTTATTCTCAGAAATATGAAAATCTGAAAGAAATTGATAAATACTTAGAGGCACGCCAACTTCCTAGACTTAATCAGAAAGAATTGGAAATGCTGAACAGACCTATATCAAGTACTGAAATAGAATCTACTATATGAAATCTCTCAAAAAGGAAGAGTCCAGGCCCAGATGTCTTCACATCAGAATTCTACCAAACCTTTAAAGAGGAACTAGTGCCTATATTACTTAACTTTTTCCAAAACATCAAAAAAGAAGGAATACTTCCCAACATATTCTATGAAGCAAATATCACCCTGATCCCTAAACCGGGAAAAAAAACAACAAGAAAAGAAAACTATAGACCAACATCTTTAATGAGCATAGATGCAAAAATATTCAATAAGATCCTAGCAAACAGAATTCAGCAACACATCAAACAAATTATACACCATGACCAAGTGGGTTTTATCCCAGTGTCTCAAGTTTGGTTCAGTAAATCTATAAATATAATACATCACATTAAAAAACAAAGACCATATGATTCTCTCAATAGATGTGGAAAAAGCTTTTGACAATATCCAGTATCCTTTCGTGATTAGAATACTTAAGAAAATAGATATATAAGAGATTTTTCTTAAACTGATAGAGGCCATCTAAAGCAAACCCATAGTCAATATCAAATTGAATGGAGTAAAATTGAAGACATATCCACTCATATCAGGAACCAGGCAAGGTTGCCCATTGTCTCCACTACTTTTTAACATTGTAATGGAAATCTTAGTCATCAAGGTATACAAATAGGGTCAGAGGAGATCAAACTTTCACTCTTTGCAGATGATATGATTTTATACCTGGAAAAGCCGAGGGACTCAACCACAAAACTCTTAGAAGTGATCAAGGAATACAGTAGCCTCTCAGGATACAAAATCAATACTCACAAATCAGTAGCTTTTATATCTACCAATAACAGTCAAGCTGAGGGAACCAAATTCTAAGAATCTCTTTTCAAATTCTTAGTGAAAGCCAAATCCTGGGCTTGGAATATCGCTCTCCTCAAATAACAAGATAAGGACCACATCCTTTCAGTACAGTTGCTCCCTCTGCAGCCTGGGCTCCTCCCTGACAGTGCACTTTCATTTGCAATAAAAAGCTATTGCTTGCTTGCCTTATGTGGTTGCATCCTGAATTTCTTTTCCCTACAAATACCAAGAACTTGGGAAAACCACCACCCAGAAGCCAGTAACAATTCTTACACTTAAGATGTTACCTTTAGAGGAAGCTGAGTAAAAGTCAAAGAGGAACATTTTATACCCCACCATAAGTCTGAAATAATCTTAAAGGTTGAAAACAAGAAAAGAATACAGAGGAAGTGAAAGTGGCTCTCCATTCTGGTTCTGTTGCTAGAGGTCATCACATTTCCCAGTCATAGTGTATTCCTATAGATGTTGTAATAACTCTTATAATAATAATAAAAAGTGAATGTACAGTGAAACAAATAGTTGGGTTTTTTAATTTTAAGCATCTTACAATTAGTTTTAAGACATACTACATGAAAATAATTACAAGGCAGATTTTTAAAAATTAAACACAGATTAAAAAAAATTTAATACAAAGTCAGTATTTTATAAACTTGGTCATTGTCTTTTCAGTCCTGACCAGAGAGACTCACCCACTAAACCCTGTTGCTCCTTCCTAAAGCGCTTTTTGGTTAGGCTCTCTAATTTCAGTATCACACTTGGTTTCTAGCTCCTGCTACCTTCTACATGAAGCAGAACTGAATTACTTAAGCTAATTTATTTGAAATCCTTCTGGGATAAATGATGAAATGCTTATTAAGAATATTTTATGTTCAGAAATTTCATTACATACATTACTTAAATTAATTAAAATCTAGAAACCTAATGACTACTGTTCAAAACCCATTAGCTGAGAAAGACAAATGAATCTCCATGACTTTTGGCATGCTTTTCTTAACACTCCTAACAGTTAGTAACTCTGTTTGGTGTATAAGAATTTAATTTGCTTCTTAAGGGTAAAAATGACCTTTCATTTCTAGTCTTAGGCAGAGTCTAATTTTGATTACCTTTTCAGTGGTGTCCACTTTAAATTATTCAGATTTTGAAAGCTGACCATCTGTTAATAGATAGGATTCTTACTGTGAAGGCACTAATTATGGTATTGCAATTTTACAGTATAGGAAACCAAGAAAAATGCAATAATAGAAACATACAGCACATTCTAAGGAAGGGGATTATGTGAAATGAACAAGCATTAAGATTACATTTGTAGCTATGAGATTCAGGGTAAAGTATTTTAATGCTAAAAATGCGGTACCAGGTTATTGGAGTGAAGAAAAGAAAGAGAATGTTACAGAGGTGATCTCATTTTCTTTTATTTTAAATGGGAATTCCTGGGCTGGGTGCCGTGGCTCACTTGTCATCCTAGTACTCTAGGAAGCTGAGGCAGGAGGATCACATGAGTTCAGGAGTTCAATACCAGCCTGAGTAAGAGTGAGATCCCATCTTTATTAAAAATAGAAAGAATAGGTGGGCATTGTGGTGGACACCTATAGTCCCAGGGACTCAGGAGGCTAAGGCAGGAGAATTACTTACCAGGAGTTTGAGGTTGGTATGAGCTAGCCTGATGCTAAGGTACTCTAGCCTAGGCAACAGAATGAGACTTGGTCTCCAAAAAAAAAAAAAAAAAAAGTGGGTGGGGTGGGGATGTGATCTAATGCCCTTTGTTCAATATAATGTTAAGTATTCATCTTTTCCAACTCTAGAGAGAAGACTATGGGCAAGATATGACTGGTCCTATAGTACAAAGACATAAAGATTATCCTTTAACATAATCAAAGAATCACAATGTAACAGAGAGAAGTGCAAATCAACTGTCAACTGTATAGATAAATTCTACTCTGGACAGTATAACAAGAAAAGCTTACCTATTATGATAATAAAGCTAAGTTTCACTGGGTGCCAAGGCTTATATTAAGTGCTTTAAATGTGCTCTTCTCTTTTACTCCTCACAACATCTCCATTATATTGGTGAGAAAAAATCAAGTCTTCAGTTCTGTCTTCCTCCTTATAAGCACTTGTATTTACTTGTATTTATACAACCAAACAGCCACCTAATAAGAGGCCTATAGTGGCCATTACCCACATTCTATGAAAGGTGTTTCAATTCGATTAGACCCCTAAAAATTGGCAAAATGTGTTAAGACCTGAGTTGTTCATTCAGCAACAATAAATGCTTACTATATGCAAAGCACTATTTAAGATTCTAGGAATAGAATAATAAGAAAAGACAAGAATGTTGGTATTATAGAGTTTACATTTTTCTGGGGCAAAGTGAAAAGTAAATAAGTATGTTTATAAGACGAGGTCAAAAGATGATCAGGGTCCTAAAATAAAGTGATATGAAAGCGAATGGCTTGGGGAAGGGATGTCATTACAAAGAATGCTCAGGGTAAACCTCTTGGAAGAAATGACTTCTGGATTGGCTATGAAGATAGGAAGAAGTCAGTAAAACCAAGGTCATGGGAAGAGAATCAGTCCGAAGCAGCAGGATAGGCAAGGAAGTTATGGTCTGAACGAGCCTGGTGTGGCTAAGAAGCAGATAGTGCAGCTAGAAGGCAGACAGAGTTGAGAAGAAAATTATAAGATCTAGTGGAAGAAGGCGTGAGCCTTGAGGCCATAGTAGGAGTTTGGGTTTATTATAGAATAAAGGAAAGTCGTTAGATGCTCTTAATAGGGAAATGATGTGATCTGATTTGCTTTTCTAAAAGATCACTTTATCTAAAGAGTAGGAAATAGATTGGAGGAATATAGTGAAAACAAGAAAAACTGGAGACTATTGAAATAATCAATTTGAAAGGTAAATCTTTGGAAAAAGTTTCAGGAGAAATAGAAAGATATGGATGGATTAATTTGAGATATATTTTTGAGGGAGTGCCAGATAGACTTATTAATCGATTGAATGTGGGAAAGAGGGAAAGGAAGAAATACAAGCTGTTTCTCAGCAGTTCATCTTGAGAAGCAAGTAAAAGGCAGATGTTTGTAGAGACAGGGAAACATGTGAGCAGAACTAAATCAGAGAAGAGTTTGCAAGTCAAGACCCAAGAAAAATAACCCAGTTCTATACTTCCTCTCTCTCACCACCCATTCTTCCATTCCAACTGGTTAGTCAATGCTAGCATACTTAATCTATCAATTAGGAAAACTTCACCAGCCAGCAAAACCTCCCCCACTTATGTTTGCCTCCACAAAAGCCATGTGCTTTCTGCCTGTTCTCAGCTTTAGCCTCAGAATAAAGGGTATCCCTCCTCCCCTGTAAAGCTAATTGTTTCATGTTTGCCATTGATCTCAGCATTCTTCCAAAATTTTAAAGTAATTTTGTTCCAAATGTGTCCTGTTCCTATCTTTTACACTTTTCTTCTCTACTGAGTTGTTCCTTTATGATTTAAAAGTTGACAATTATTTGATTACATGATAGTAACTCTGAGCTATCATCCTCTTTATTTTTTTCTTTTTCTTTTATTTATTATTTTTTATTTTTACATATACATGGGTTTATTAGGTTTCCACTTTTTGCCTTCACAGAATTTAAAAGGCTTAAAATTTAATAACAGTAACAATGTTTAAGATAAGGACTAGAAACAAAAACCACGTAAAGAAATGAATGAAGATAAATACATTCAGAAAAGAAAACAGACGATTACTGCATCAAAATATTAAGCAATATTAATAATAATGCCAAGAAAGTGACGTTCACATTGTCAAATAAGAGTATGTCTATTATAGAATGCTTTGACTCTGAATCTTTTTTTTGAAACTGTCTTTTACTTTTATTTATATAATATTAGTGGCCTATTTTTTGAGACTTTAGGAAAAAATAAGAAGTTAACAGATTACTTCATACTGAGCATCCTCTTTATTTGTTTTACATGGGCTGAAGGCTCTCTATTTATGACTTTATTGTTGCTGTTTTCAATTGCAGAGTGCTGGGTTTAAAATAAAGCACAGTTATCACTGGTTCATCCATGGCCTTGGAGCCTGTTTATTTGATGGTTTGTTCAGTATTCACATTTTTCCCTTTCCCCACCCTATTCCTCCTTCCCATTGTCAATCATTCTAAAGTGCTTGAAAATACCTGTTTTGAAAAAGCAAATTTGTGGAGATAGACTAGAAATTAAGTTTCAGGTATAGTAACTTATCAATATCTCAGACTATAATGGAACACAATTACAAATCAATATAAAGGAAATTTTTTTATTATATTCTGGCATCTGGTAGTGTATCATCAATTTGATTCTTGTTTTTTGTAGCCAATCTGCTGGTTCTTCCTGGGAGCTTTTAGAGTTTTATTCTCGTCTTTGATGCTTATAAATTTCACTAGACTGTTTTGGGTATTGTTATCATTATTATTATTATTATTATTATTATCTCTATTGTTTGATACTCAATGAGTTTTTTCCATCTGAACATTTTCATTTTTAAATCTAGGAAATGTGTCTCTGTTATTACCACAGATTTTTTTTCTTTTGTTTTTCATTTTCTTCCGTCTGTCTCCCAACTTTAATACAATTACATAGTGTTGACCCTTTCCTTTTATCTTCCCTTATCTCTCAGCCTTTCTAAAAGTAACATTTGCTGCTGCTTTAACTTTTTGTGCTGCTTTCTTGAAGGTCTCGATGTCTTCCATCATGCTAATTCTTTCTATAATTATATCCCACCTGCTTTTTGTATCCAATTAAATTAATTCTTTCTTACATTTTTCAGATTAACTATTTCCTCATGGCTTTTTCTTTTATTACTTCTATCCTGGTTATGACCCGCACAGCAAGTGTTGCTCTTATATTTCAGTTGTATCTATATCTATAAGTTGTACTCCTTGTAGATATTTTGGACAATGGGGTTATATTTTCTCATGTGTTTTGGCCTTTCTGTCTGATAATGAAGGCTGAAAGCCAGCCACGTAAAATTCTGTACCCTCTATTAAGTGTAATGAGGAGGAAGAGAAGAGCCTTAAGTAAAAAGGGCCAGGTCCCCAGAGCCTCTGCTGACACTGTTATTACCTACCAGGAAAAAGATCCCTAGCCAGGACTTTATCTTGATTTCCTAAGAAGAATATTGGGAAGATGCTTCTTCTTGAGGTTTTGGGGAGGGGAACAGAGAGGAATATCTGTCCAAGGATGCTCATCTCTGTGCTCTCATCTGCCTTTATCAACTCCTCATCTTTGAAACCAGTTCCTGGGACATTATTGATGATTTCTGTTGTGTGAGGCCAATGACTATAAATAATCGGTATGCCCAGAGGCAGAAATGGAACGTAAACATTTTCTTCAGTTCTTTTTCTACTCTTCTGCCGCTCATGACCTCAGGAAAGCAGTCCCATGATTGTCTAGACCTGGGTTTGTCATTGCAGGGCATCAATGGGTGCTTCTGCAGTTTTTACATTTATACCTATGAATTTCATTATGTATCACGTTACATCATTGAAGACTCATGGAAAATTTTTGGACTGTATCTTCATTCTTCAAGTATATCAAAACCATTAACTAAAAGATAGATTGAGTCCATTTGGTAGTTCCCACTTAGTTTTCTCTTTGCTTAACCAAGGGAAGTGGTGGAATGAACAAAGGAAAGGAAAGCAGTGTGGAGACATCAAGCTATATACTGTAACAGGGTAAAGGTCTCAAAAGAGCTGAGATGGGGTGGCCGGCTGGTGAATTAACACTGGAGGAAACAAAGATAATTTGTGGAATTTCCACATCTATTTACCAACTACACAGGTAGAGATGTAAACGAACATACATAGGGCCTGTTTCCATCTGCAGTCAAAAATGAAATTAGACTCATCATACTTGAAGCAAATACTCTAAATATTAATGACTTTATCCTTGGGTGGTGAAACTAAGTATGTTCTTTTATCCAACTTCCATCAAATATTATAAATTTTGTAAATGCTCAAGATAAGCTTCTGTCATAGGTATAATATAAGAAGATTCATTTTAAGTAGAACATTTGTAGCTTTAAGTAAACCAAGAAAAAAAAATTCTCTTTCTGCCAAAGCAATTACAAGAGATACTTGACTATGTAAAGAAGAAAAAGATAAAATTAGCCTGTAGAAAAATATGAGAATGTGTGACATTTTGCTGAAGAGGAACAATTGAAAGTTAAAGAGAAGAAACTGGCATTGAAAGTATACACAAATGGTTTCACTCTGTGTCAGGTTCAAATGATGCACATTTGATTTAACTGGAAGAGTCACTGAATAAATTAATTTTGAGTACTTTTAGAAGTATCTAAATAAGGGGGGAATCTTATGTAATCGTTCCCTGATTTGGATGCAAGCTATTTTCAGAAATTTTCAAATTAACTGGTGCTTGATCAAATTAACTAAAAAATATATTATCCCCCTGTACTTAAAGATAAGCACTGCTTTTGCTATTGATGAAAGACATATCTGATTATGAATTAATAGAATTCATAAATTAATAAAATAGATAAGATAGAATTAATAAAATTTAAATTGTATGGGTATAATGAAGAGAAACTAAGCAAATGATTCACCAGTTTAATGTAATGGCAGCTCTTCTATATTTTCTAAATGGTAGAGGCTACCTGCTTAAAAGAAAATATGTTTAGGAAGAAAGGATTTTTTTAATTAAAGAAAATTAAATAATTAATCTTATGTTTTAAAATTATTTTTGTTGGTATTATTTCATGATTTTTATTTCTCATCTACATGAGTATATATGATACTGTATGTGTTAGAGTATCAGCTATTTTAGTTGGTGATAGATTAATCAAAAGAAAGGACAATGTAAAGCCTTGTATTTGCCATTCTTCATCTACATGTTCATTGCATCTGTCCTTATCACTTTCAATTTTTGAGCTTTCATATCAATGCTAGGAAAAGTTAACATCATATCCTTCTTAGACTGGCCTTTTGTATTTTTCAGCAAAAATATGGAAAACGGGGTACATTTTTATTTCAGTTCCTCTGTAGCATAGTACTTATGATGGGGAAAAATATGTATATGTCTCAGTGATAAAACAATAATCATCTTTTTTTTGTTTCTGGAATCCTGAACAATAAAACACGCCCCATTCAAGCAAGCTCTTTGAATGCAGGCCCTTTAAAATGGCACTAAATATATCAGTATACTGTGGTACTACCCAGTGAAGATGAAGGGATAGGAACAGACTTACATTGTTTCCTGAAATAACAACAACAAAAAAAAAAACAGGCAGAATAGATGAAAAAGGACGTTCAAGTACTGGACATCAGGAAATGGAGAGTGATCTCTGAGAGAGGAGAAAGGAAGGGAAGAGGCCCTAAAATTGCTCTGGTTTACTTCATGGAAAATGTTTCTAGGCAGCAGGACCCAGGTGAGAGGGTGGCAGCCTCCCTGGTTGAGGAAGTGATCCAAGAAATCTAGAGTTATGGGGACAACACTGGACAGAAGAGAGCTCTTACAGAAATGGAATCTGAAGATCTGGAGTTGGAATTACCGAGTATTTGTGTGACACTGATCAGCACGTCTGTGTGAGTAAAAGACTGAAAATCCCGAAAAGAGCCAACAAAAAGGAGAGGAAAAACTTTCTGAAATTCACACAAAGTTTGGAGTATGACCTCTTCTCAACAACAAGACTTAAAAAAAAAAAATAAAAACCTCCAAATTAGGAGACATCAGTGAGAATAGTAAGAATCTTATCTTTGTAGTGAAGAAAAAATGATCCCTGATTAAGTGGAGCTTTTGTCCAGCCTAACAAAGCTTAAAAGTAAACCCCGAAAGGGTCAAATGTAAGGTAAATTACAACTGTCCTAAATTTGTTTGGTGCAAGAGTACTTATGGGAATATAAACCTGTTTAGCAATAAACAGCACAAAAGCCATGACATCCGGCACACAAGTCAGCAAGCACGTAAAGAGGTCACCCAGAAAATATAAAACATACTTCCACTGAAACTGAACCAGAAATGATGCACATATTACTGTTAGCAAAAAGGGATATTAGAATAGATATATATAATAGTTGTATTATGTATGTTCAAGAAGCTTGGGGAAAATTGATGACATTAAGCAGAAAAGTCAAAAGTTTAGAAACAACAAATCAACCATCTAGCCATTAAAAACCAACTAAAACTTTTTCTTCCATTCTTCAGATACTTTGCTAAGAACAATATGTTCCAG
>CAUYON010140881.1:0-43227 GCA_963573935.1 Arctocebus calabarensis
AAAGAAAGAAAGAAGGAAGGAAGGAAGGAAGGAAGGAAGGAAGGAAGGAAGGAAGGAAGGAAGGAAGGAAAGAAAGAAATCCACTAATTAGATATGTCATATTAATAGATTTTATTTAAAAATCTGATTAGCTTTTCAAGAAATTCTGAAAAGACCCCTCCCCAAACATTGTAGTTCATTATTTGTAGTATAGTAAAACTATTCAGGAGTAGAATGATTAAAGCAATAATGACACTTGTGACAAAATAATCTGCTATAAGTGATAGTAAACATGACCACAAAGCAAAACTTAAAAATGAAAAAAATGTCACTATATAGGGTGGCGCCTGTGGCTTAAAGGAGCAGGGTGCGGTCCCATATATCAGAGGTGTTGGGTTCAAACCCGGCCCGGCCAAAAACTTCAAAAAAAAAAGTCACTATATGATATCAAGCATACACTGAGGACTAAACTATACCTCTGGCATGACAATTGCTTTGTAAATTATATGTAAACATAACAAGGATCAAAAGGAAACATACAGAAGACATTATCTAAATGGTAGGGGAAGGCAACTAAATAATTTTTTTTCTCATTTTGATGTCTCTTAATGGAAATATTATTTATGTAATAATTTTTATGAAAGAAAACTACACAGAGTGGGAGGGGACACAGAATACATTGAGAACTGACTTTCTAAAACCCCAGATGCCATAGCAGTCACACTGTGGTTCCTGTGACAAGGTGAGGGCTCCCTGGCTGCCCCCGCATGGAGAAAGTGCTACCTGGGAATCTGTCTAACCAGCTCAACAGGTTCTTCTGCTCAGGACAGCCTTTCTCAGCCCTACCCCTGCCCCCCCCCCCCCCACATTCAGGCTGGTTTCACCTGCTGTATAAACAGTACACACTGAGCAGCCAGGCCCACCTCCAGGCAGGATGGGATGGTGAGCAGTGAGGGCTGTAGCCTGGGCACACAGGGGACCTCAGCACTTGAGCTGCTTCAGCACCCAAGAGCAGGGGTCCTCAAACTACAGCCCGCGGACCACATGCTTCGGTGTGAATTGCATTTGTTCCTGTTTTGTTTTTTACTTCAAAATAAGATATGTGCAGTGTCCACAGGAATTTGTTCATTTTTTTTTTTAAACTATAGTCCAGCCCTCCAACAGTTAGAAGGACAGTGAATTGGCCCCCTGTTTAAAGTTTGAAGACGCCTGCCCAACAGCCTTTAGTCCCACCTGCATTTACCTGCTGGAGCATCTCCTCAGCAGCATTGAGTTTCACCTGGTGTCCTTCCAGACACACTTCCAGGTCCCGAATCTTCTCTCCTTGGGCTTCCACTTGATCTGTGAGCACGCTCACCTGTTTCAAAAAACAAAGCTGTGGTGGAGGGACAGGACAGTCTTCCCCTGTAGGTGAGCTGTGAGACCTCCCCACTAACTCTTCCATGGGAAGAACAGTTTTGCTTTCTGCTGAGCAGTGAGTAGGGGAGGTGTCCTGAAGGAAGTCAACTCCAGTTACAGTCCTACCTTACCAGGGAGTCTCAGCCACTGCCTGAATGACGTGCCTCAAGGTTCCTGCTCTTGACAGATTCAGGAGAAAAACACCCAGGAGCCACAGGGCTGCCTTTGGGCTGGACTCCCGCTCCTTATTTCTCCTGTAGAGCAGCCCCAACCTTAAGGCACATCTCAGCTGGCTTGCCCAGGCTTTTGCCACCTCATGGGGAACTGCAATCCAGACTGCCATGGAAACTAGCCAATGACCTTACCTCTCTCATAAGGGTGTGAGGCCTGCTCACCTATCAGGTGAAGGTTTTGAAGCAATTAAGGAATGTGGGATGTAAAGGGCATGTATTAGCACTGACAAAACTTGGCTCCAGAAAGCTTTCTGTGCTTCACAGGCCAAAACATGACTCTAAATCATAAATATAGAGAAGTCACATTGTATATACAGTGGCAGGGAAAAAAACCACTCATCTTTCTAAAGAACCCTGAGAATCTCTATCAAAAAATATTGATTAATAAAAACTCATTTATAATAAATCATTTTAATTAGGCCTTTAAATACATACTAAGTAGATTTTTCATAGCCTTTTCTATTAATAAATTGCCCTAGGATCCTTTTCTTTTATGAAGAGATAGCTTTAAGCAAGAGAATGAATGGCCTCCCAAAAGTAATCAATGGTAAATTGAGATGTTTAGACCCTTTTAGATAGAGTCATTACCATTTACATATAAATTTCCAAATTATTTCTTAACCTGTAATGGAATAACAGATGGAGCATGAAAGAGTTAAAGTGAATTCATTTACAAGTATTTAAATAAATCTTATGAATTATAAAGCTCCTGTTTAAAAAAGGAACTAATCTAAATTAATATGGCTACTTTAAGGTTTCCATTTTTATAATCCCAAATAATGAATTATTGAAATATATTCCTGGAGCTGATCAATAGTATGCTAACATTTCACTTTTAATGCAAAGTGGACTTCTGGGTGGCGCCTATGGCGCAAAGGAGTAGGGCACTGGCCCCATATGCGGAGGTGGCGGTTCAAACCTGACCTGGGCCAAAACCCGCAAAAAAAAAAAAAAATAAATAAATAAAAACAAAAGTGCACTTCTGTTCATCTTAAACACAAACTTTTGTGAGGTTTTGTTTTTTAATCTTTGTGGCCCAACACTATTAGCACTGGCCTGCTGTAACCATGGGTAGAGTGCTATGGCATCACAGCTCACAGCAACTTCCAACTCTAGGGCTTAAGCGATTCTCTTGCCTCAGCCTCCCAAGTAGATGAGACTACAGGTACCCACCACAACACCTACCTATTTTTTGGTTGTTTGGTGGCCCCGGGCTGGATTCGAACCCACCAGCTCTGGTGTATGTGGCTGGCGCCAAGCCAGCACTGACCTTTTCCACTACTAACTCCACTTTCAAAAATGTAGGATTCTCAGAAGTGGGCTTTGTTCCCTGGGGCCCAGAGTTTCTGTTTGGGAAGGATGCTTTCTGGTTAATCTTATTAGGTCTACATCAAGCCCTGGGGCCATAGGCTGGTGGTGCCTGGAGGAATAACATGGGGCCTTGCAGTGTTCTACAGCTCATCAGGTGAATATAAGACTAAAGACATACAGGTCTGCTGTAAGAGCTTTAAGAACCTCAATCCTGATTCTATGAATGGAGGAGTAGAGAAAACTGGGACAAAATGTAAAACAACCTAGAATGTGGTCTTTATTCAATAAAAAAATTGTTTTGAGCCCTTACTATTAATACAGGCTAAGCATAATTTCAGCCACTGGGAGATACGGAAATAAAAAAAAGAAGGATGAGAATCCTTGCCTTACAGAGTTACGTATAATGAAGTTATAAAAGATTTGGTTTTGTTTTTAACTAATCCTGGAAACAAAGTATTTTGCTATATGTGATTTGCCTTGTTCTTCTACAAGTTGACCCAGGAAAACATTCTGAGCCAAGAGCTCCAATTAATTCAGTCTGGCTAAACAGCCCTGTAAATGAAGCAAGAGGCCTTATCTAGCTAAAAATCTATCTAACCAGCTTCACCATGCCACTATGGAACAGGAGTGATCATGTGAAGGCCACTCCCAGCATCTGCCCATAAGCTCCTGGCGGAATAGAAAACACTGGAATCAACCTCTGACTTTACTGGCAAGTAACTTCCCAATTGCATTAGGATTCTTTAAATAGGGATTATTCAAGAATTTGGAATTTAAAAAAAAATTAATGTAAAAGAGAGTATTATTACACAGGACTTTTTATTGAATTATAATCTTCTCGGGCGGCGCCTATGGCTCAGTGGGTAGGGTACCCCCATAATACCAAGGGTAGCGGGTTCAAACCCAGCCCCGGCCAAACTGCAACAACAACAACAATAAAACATAGCTGAGCATTGTGGTGGGTGCCTATAGTCCCAGCTACTTGAGAGGCTGAGGCAAGAGAATCACCTAAGCCCAGGAGTTGGAGGTTGCTGTGAGCTGTGTGATGCCACAGCACTCTACCAAAGGTGATAAAGTGAGTCTCTACAAAAAAAAAAAAAAAAATTGTAATCTTCTCTAAATGAGCATGTGGTATTTCAACCATGAGGGTCCTAGTTTATACGTTTGCAATTTCATACTGTTTTCTGCAAAATTCTAAGTTGGATACTCTTTCATTAACCATGTTACTGGAATGGAGTCTCAAATTACACATCCCTCGAACATCTGCTCTACAATGTGCCATACAATCTGGCCCCTCCTACTTCTCTGAAGGTGGCTCCCATTATTCTTCCTCACAGGCACCAACTGCAGCCACAATGGCCCCTTGCTATTCGGCCCACACAGCAAGCACACTCTTGCCTCAGTGTGTGGGCTGGACTGACCACCTCCCCTGCCTGGAATGCACTTCTTCAGGTATCTGCAGGCTCCCTCCCTAGCTTCCTCAGGCAGATCTTCCCTCACTACACAATTCTCATCCCCGCTTTATTTTTTTTTCCCCAAGGTACCTCCACTGCCTGAAATATCTTATGTATAGGTTTATTGTTCTCTTTCTCTCTCTCCCCTACCCCCTCTCACAAAAGATCCACAAGAACAGGGACTAGGTCTGT
Source organism: Arctocebus calabarensis (assembly GCA_963573935.1). Classification (NCBI taxonomy): domain Eukaryota; kingdom Metazoa; phylum Chordata; class Mammalia; order Primates; family Lorisidae; genus Arctocebus; species Arctocebus calabarensis. The sequence goes on from CAUYON010140881.1 coordinate 4,568, forward strand.
TTTGCTCACTACTGCATATCCAGCATCTAAAACTGGCATCCTGTAAGCAGCATCGCTCAATTATTTTATAATAAACAAATCAATGAAGTGAAAAAAAAAAAAACTAGAATCCTCAATTGTATATTTGGGAGGAGCGCAATCATTTAAAATAGAGATAGGGCAGAAGGAAAAAAAACACTAGAAAAAAACAAAATGTTAAACTAGCTTTTTAATTTTTTTTTATAATTTTGGAATCCTCTAGAGTTATTTATTATTATGCTCATAAAATAAATGAAGTAAAAAGGAAAAAAACCCTACTGCTGCCTCACAACATTAGTGCTCCAATCTAAAGCCCATAGCCTGAGGGCCAAACATACTTCCCACACCCACTTTCATTCCACTACCAGTCATATGAATTACCTTTTAAGCTTCTAAAACTAGGACACTAAACATTTGCTAAATCGATTTATACCTTTGTAAAAAAATGTAATACTGTATATTTAACTCCAAAAACATTTCAACATTCTAAACATACAAAACATAACAGAATATTGCAAATGTGTTTAAGTACAGAAGGTTCTTGAACTTTCATTGATGCAGTGACTCTTCTGCTTTGCCAGCAATGAACAGTTCTACAGTTTGTTTTAAAACAGTTTAAAAACTACAGCAGTTAACCCAAAAAAAAAAATCCAAACACTTCTCATGCCAGCTGACCTCTCTTTGTCCATAGCTATGAATGGCAGAAGAATGCTATATCCCTATATACAAAACAAGACAACCTGAAGCTAAAAGGATGCCCGCTGCAGTGTCAACACGTCCATCTCACAAGGCATGCCCTGAGCTACAGCCCCTCCAAAGGGCATCTTTCCCCACGGCCTTAATGGCAAGCAGGGAGCAGCAAGAGTTGGCCTCAGTTGTTTTGTTCTTTTTACAAACTATAGATACGTACAGTTGATAGCTCATGATTTCTAGCCAATAACCATATAGTTAATGCTACCTTACAAGTTAAAAAAAAAAAAGTATCAGAAACATATTTAAATGCCTACTTACACAAACAGCAAAGTACAGAGTGAGGTGAACATGAGAGTGCTTTTTCATTTAAAAATATTTGGAAATATGTACAGCTGTGATACAGTTTCAGGGTGCTCCAGGCACCCATGGCCACTTCATGTAAACCACTGACAATTTCTAGAGCATTTTAAGACTACAATGTGATGGTGATCAAATTTTGTGATTAAACCTAAGGAGGGCAATAGACATTTCTCGAATAAGAGATGTGTCATTTATGGCGCTCCTCTACTGTAAGGTGTTCACAAAGAGACATGTGAACAGTTTTTATATTCATCTTTCTCCTCATCTCCTTTATCTTCCTCTTCCACCTTTTTCCTGGAACTTTAGCGGGACCCTTTGCACCATCAACTTTCCTGTAGACTTACAGTCAGCAGCATCCTTCTCACACTTCTCCTTCAGCTTGGCTGACTTAGTGATGCTTTTTGCTGTCACTTGTTATTCCACATCTCACTCAGCTTTTTTGACATATCTCCAATAGAGATACCAGGATTTGCAGACTTGATCTTGGGGAAGAATTCTGAACAGTATAGGAAAAATCCAGGCGGTAGCCTCTTGGGGGCATTAGGGTCCTTCTTCTTCTTTGCTCCTTTAGCGGGTCCATAATTCTTCATTTCCCAAACATAGTGGACTTTTAACTGCCTTTGGCATTTCATCAGATTTAGACTTCTCTTCCCCAGACATTGCTTTCCACCTTTCAGAGCACTTCTTGGAAAATTCTATAAAATTGACAGGGACCTCTGGGTTTTTCTTCTTATGTTCTTCTCTGCATGTCTGCACAAAGAAGGCATAGACAGGCATCTTGCCCTTTGGTTTCTTGGGGTCACCTTTAGCCATCTTGACTGTATTGTTCACTAGTCTCTGAGAACTAATGCGGCAGAGAGCTAAACTGCCTCAGTGACAGGCTTCCCATGAGAATACCCAACTTTATGTTCTACCAGGGAACATAAACTTTCAAAAGTGAAAAGGTCCCTTTGGATATCTTTCCCCAGGAAAAGTTTCAGAGTTCTCTCTTCAAACCAAGAGAGTCATCAAAGGCTTGGCCTATGTTACCAGCTCCAGGAGATGTGGTGTGAAAGCCATCAGTCCAGATCCAGCTTCAGGCAATTTGGACTTGATTGGCTTCATTTCATTAGTGACATGAGGCTGCACCTTACCTCTCATACAAGACTCAGGGGCTCCAGGAGAACAGAGACCACTTTGTTCATTCTTAAGCACCTAGTAATCAGCCTGGCCCCAGAGCTTCCAGTGTGTACAGGCAGGTGCTTGCTAAGACATGGTACGTAAATGAATTCACGGATCCTAAAAGTCAAGTCCAGAGTTAAATTGTGCCTCCAGTTACTTTCTTCTTTGTTTTAGGAAAAGTTTTATTTATTTATTTATTTATTTATTTTTGAGACAGAGTTTAACTCTGTCACCCACGGCATCATAGCTCACAGCAACCTCAAACTCTTGGGCTCAAGAGATCCTTTGCCTCAGCCTCTCGAGTAGCTGGGAATAGAAGCGCCTGCCACAACACCCAGCTAGTTTGATTTTTAGTAGAGACAGGGTCTTGCTCTCACTCAGGCTGGTTGCAAACTCTTGAGCTCAAGCAATGCACATGTTTCAGCTTTCCAGTGTGCTAGGATTGTAGGCATAAGACACCGTGCCTGGCTCAAGAAGGCTTTTTAAAACCATATACTTTGGTGATTCTGAAGAAAGAGCATTTAAAAAGAAAAGAAAACTGAAAAAGAAAAAAAAAATACACTTCAGAAACAGAAAAATCCCAGCAGAGAAAAAGCGCATGTGCTTCCTCCCACTTAAGGGAAGCTACAGAATTGCATGAGTAAAGGTAACAGAAGTTGGTTCCCACCAACAAAAGACCCACCTGTAATATGAGGGACTCTTTATCTCCTTCTAGACGTGCCAAGCGTTCCTGGTAGGTTTCATTATTAGAAGCACTGTGGTGATTTACCTGGGACTAAAGGGAAGAGGAAAAATATGCTTAAAAGTTAGAAAAACATCTTACCAATATCCAAGTGGAATATGCAATATATGCAATTTTTGAGGACAATTTCTCTGATTACAGATGCAAAACTACCCACCAAAATAGGAAACCACAAGATTTCCAAACCACCATGAAGAGGACCAAACCACGTGCCAGAGAAAGGTGTGCCCTGGAAGTTGGCACAACCACCTCCTGAATGACCTCACCGCTGGCCGGGAGGGCCTCAGTGGAGCTCCAGGCCCAGCAGTGTTTGACTTGACTACACTTGCTGGGTCTGGTTTAGCTGGAGGCACAGTCTCTAGAGACACAGCAGCTCTTTGAAGAGATCAGAAAGCTGGATATTGTATGAACAGCTCATGCATGGACCTTGGCACCCCTAACTTTCACACCAGGGTTCTCCAAGGCCAAGGTACAACTTGTTGCAGAGGCTTAACCTGAACATCACGGTGAGCATGGAAAATGGAGGATGCCAACTGCAAGGCCCTTCATCTACTCATATGTCTTTTCCCACAACAACACCCCTGCCCCACAACAAGGCAGGCAGGCAAGCCACGTTCCACAGTGCTAGAGCTGAGAGAAGCAAGCTAAGATGAAAAAAATTGAGAAGCACCTAAACCAGTAGTTCTCAACCTGTGGGTCGCAACCCCTTTGTAACAATGAAAATACATCAAGGCATTAGAAAGGTTGAGAACCACTGACCTAAACAATGCCAGAAAGATCTCAGAAGAAAACCTAGGATATGGAAAGTAGCCAGAAATTAAGAAAACAAAGGAAAGGGGGAAAATGAGAAACGCCAGAACAAAGGCAGAATCTTATCAAATGCCCTGAGCAGAGACAGGAACTGTCACTTCTTAAGGTGTATTTGACCTGGTTCTGGTTAAGAGGAGGAAAGGAGGCACTCACTAATAGGGCACTGAGTTGGTCTCAAGATCACCAATGCTCCTTCCTCCATGCCAAATGGAAGGCCGAAACCAGGCTGGCCCGCGATAAACCATCAAGATGCTTGGCAGTCTGAAAAAAATCTTATTGCTAAATGGAGAAGTGGCTATCATGATGATCTGAGCTTGTCTAGTGAAACCAACACTCCAGGCTCGGCGCCTGTGGCTCAACGGGCTAAGGCGCCAGCCACGTACACTTGAGCTGGCGGGTTCGAATCCAGCCCCAGGGCCCGCCAAACAACAATGACGGCTGCAACCAAAAAATGGCTGGGCGTTGTGGCGGGAGTCTGTAGTCCCAGCTACTTGGGAGGCGGAGGCAAGAGACTCGCTCGAGCCCAGGAATTTGAGGTTGCTGTGAGCTGTAATGCCATAGCACTCTACCCAGGGTGACAGCTTGAGGCTCTGTCTCAAAAAAAAAAAAAAAAGAAACCAACACTCCAATATTAATGAGGCAGGTGTCCACCACCCCAGAGTAAAGTCCTGATTGCACAAAGGGGCAAGTCAGAGAGGCCTAGCATCAGCCCACTTTATCCTGAGCCCATTTGCCCACATTTCAACTTTTAGATTGGGCTCTCCTACTTCCCTCCGTGAGAAAGGATACCTCCTTCCTCCCTGCATTCCACTCTTTCCCAATGAACTGCCTAGGTGAGAGCAGGTGACAGAGGTGTGCTCAGTCTAGGACAAAAATGGGGACCACACATTCTGCATGCAAATCCTGGTGCTCGCTAGTTAGGTGCACTGGGAGGACAAGCCTGGGGCCACCTCCTGGGGAAGCTATGCCAGGCACACTTAAGTGGCACACACCACCTTCCACCCCACTACTCATGGCCTGCTACCCCAGCCTCTCTGGAGCCTGTGTCTTATCCATTGTTATGGAAGCTCTTTTATGTCACAGACAAAGGGCCTTAAAATAGCAAAGGACTTCTTTGTTGCCAGCAGTTTATTATTGTTACATTAATTAATATTCCAGTTTTCACATGGTCAAACTCTCTGACTAGCATCCAAGAATATACTCTAACCTACATTTTTTTCTCAGAACCTGGGAAGAAAAGAAAGGAAAAGAATTCTCAATAATATCAAATTCTTCTCTGTCAAAGAGCTCACATGATGGTGATTTTTAGCAGAGAATCGAAAGGATACAGGCATCCATATGAAGTTTGGCATGTGGAACCCCAATGCCAAAGCCAGCATGTATAGGGATCTGCCTAGCACTGGTGGCTGCCACTTCTCCAGCAATAAGTGAAGGAAAGAGACCAAAGGAGAGACTCCTTCCACAAGATTCCTGCAAGGCAGCTCAGTGCCCGTGCTCAGTGGTTAGGGCGCCGGCCAGATATACTAGGCTGGTGGGTTTGAACCCAGCCCGGGCCTGCTAAACAATAATGACAACTGCAATAACAACAACAAAAAAGCCAGGCACTGTGATGGGCACCTGTAGTTCCAGCTACTGGGAAGGCTGAAGCAAGAGAATCACTTGAGCCTAAAAGTTTGAGGTTGCTGTGAGCTGTGATGCCACAGCACTCTACTGAGGGCAACATAGTGACACTCTGTCTCAAAAAAAAAAAAAAAAAAGCCAGGCATTGTAGCAGGGGCCTGTAGTCCCAGCTACTTGGGAGGCTGAGGAAAGAGGATTGCTTAAGCCCAAGAGTTGGAGGTTGCTGTGAACTGTGACTCCACAGCACTCTACCGAGGGCAACATCGTAAGACTCTATCTCCAAAAAAAGATTCCTGCAAGCCACCAAATATGACTTATTTAAATAGCATATAGCATGTTTCTAATTACAATAAACAGTCTATTCATACAATCACCCAAATGGGCAGCTTTTTTTACCAGTTGACAAACATCAACAACAACAACAAAAAAAATCAAGGGTAATAAAGTCAGTTGCAGTTCAATTAATAAGCTAAATTCATGCCATAGAATCCACAACACATGCTAAATAAATAAAAATAAAAAAAAAAGAAATAAATAGAAAATCTGGATCCATTCTAGCAGTCATTGAAAAAAAGAAAAGCACAATCAATTGGAAAATGCACAGAAAAGTATGGTGAAACGAAAATGCCTTGGAGAAGCTAACTATTCCCAGACAAGAGAGAAAATTCTCTGGTTTTCATAGAGTGACTTTGTGTAATGGCATAAACAACATCCATGACAACATTCTTACAGGAAACAGAGCCCAGCAGAACTTGCTGCTGTTGTGTGATGCCTTCAAAATAGTTCAGAGGCCAATGGATGATATGGGCCAAAGACAAAAGCACTTCTATGGAGACCAGTACAATATGGCCCAAGAACAGTGCTGTGAATACTTAGGCAGCACTTAACGTATAGCAGACACTATGCAGAGCACTTTACCATAATGCTTGAATTTCTTGCAAAATAAATTTTTTTGAGTCATTAAATATAAAATCTAGAAGCAGTGTTTGAGGACCTAGATAAAAAATACCTAGTTCCTAGTATTTTTTCCAGGACTTGAGGGGACAGTCTTCTCCCAGTTGCTCACACTGGCTCATACAGCAGTGGTGCATGTAGCAGAAAGTTCCCTTTCCCGCTCAAATCCCTGTTCTAGGGGAACAGAGTGCCTTTCTCTTCTGCAGATCCTCCCAGATCACTGCTGTTCCCTAGCAAATTTTTCAAAGGTATTAAACAGCAGTGAAATAGAGATAATGTTTCAGAAATAAGGCTGCAGTACAGTATTGCCATCCTTTGCTTCTGGTGAAGTGCAAAAGCCATATCCTTTCATTATCTAGATAAGCCTGCATGTTAAGAAAACTGCAGCTCCACTCAAGTGCACAGGCCAGGATCAAATGTCACCTCCAGGTGGAAAAGAACCTGGAAAGCACCTGAGAACAGGGCCAAGAAGAGGATTATCTTGTTAAATGCTAATATTCAACAGCCAAAGATTAAGGATTAGAGTTTGAATGAATATGTATACTCTTTATTCTAGTAATTATGCAAAAGGTTTAATCGCTCTTTCAGATGTTGCTCTTACATTATAAAACAGCTGCATCATCGGGGCACAAAAACCCATGTGTTTGTCCAATGTGATTCCAATTTATTGAGAAACATTTTAAATGATAGTGTTAGGACACACCGCTATTTTTTTCCACTTTAAAAGGAGCTTGCTTTGTCTGAGGTAACACCTGCTGCAAACAGGAGGCTTGGATCAATACTCAAATGATACATCTGAGTCCCTGCATGACTCCAGGTTTGTGACATCTTTGAAAAGTCTTGTCCATTTTCTCAATTAGCTAAATCAGTGATACATGAAGTCAAGCTGAAAGAACCACACTCACACTCCACTGAGAAGAAAGTCAAACAGAATTCCTAAAGGATGCCATAGGCTAACCTCTATTTCTTCCCACTGTGGGACAACAAATGAATGTACAGGAGAGTACCATTGCTGTTCTACCCTCCACAGATGCATGTCAGAAAGAGCTAATGTTTACTCTAACAATGATATTAACCCCTAGGCTAGACCTGTTCAATGGACTACCAACGCACTAACCTGTGTTACATACATTTGATCAGATTTTCTCCTCTTCTGCTTTGACATTTTTTGCAACAAATGTGATAGAGAGAAACCAATCCTTTCATCCAAACTTTCCACGGTCAGAGTCATTTATAATGCTAAAATTCTGGCTGCGCACAGTGCCTTAAGCTTGTAATCTCAGAACTTTGGGAGGCTGAGGGGGGGAGGATTTCTTGAGGTCAGAAGTTTAAGAGCAGCCTGGGAAACCTGGCGAGACCTCCTCTCTATGAAAGAATTAAAAATTAGCTGGGTGTGGTGGTAAGCACCTGTGGTCCTAGCTACTTGGGAAGCTGAGGCAGAAGGATTGACTGAGGAGTTAAAAGCTGCAGTGAGCTATTAATCCTGGCACTGCATTCCAATAGAGTCACTGGGCAACAGTGAGACTCTATTTCAAACAAACAAACAAATAAATAAATTCTTCAAATAAAATTCATGTTAATTACCTAAAAATATTGTGAAGGCCATGTGATCCATGTACCCTATGGAGATGAAATCCTGACTATCGACCGGCATTTCTACATCCTCTTACATTGTGATTGAAGAATGCCACAGTGAAAGGCACTACCTCTCCTCTATTACAGAACTAAAACAGGACAAGAACTTATTCCTGAACGTATATATTGCCAAGAACACAGAAGCTGTAAACAAGGTTACTGAAATCAAACCACCTTTGCCTTCAAGAAAACTTTGCTCTCAGGAGGCTGGGCAAGGTCTTTACAAGGAATCCATCCTCTAAAACCCAGATCTCTTAGAAGCCAAACATAAAACACAGCCTAGAAGTGTCACATCAGTGTCTTCCCTGGGCTTTGAGAGGGCTACTCAGGAGTGTCTTCAAGACCAGTGACTCTTACAGGTTATCTTATGGGTTTATTTCTGTAAGACCCAAAATGCTATCACTTGTAGGGCTGGGCAGGCCTGAGCTTAAGCAATCAACAGCCTAAGGTGGGGCTATTTGCTGGGCCATTCCTAAGGGAGAGAGGCTCAGGGGGACAAAGAAGCCAGACACAGTATGCTGTGGTTGGGATCCTGGGCAGTGATCTTAACAGCCAGTCAGCCTTAGTAGTGAGAAGATGGAAAGGAAACTGCATGTTGCAGCAATAGGACTGACCAGCAAGACCCCAGCCAGGACAGTCTGTACAGAAAAGATAGTGTGGGCCATACAAGGACAGTAGCCTAAACTAATCTAAGTTCTGTCTCCACCTCTCATATCACTCCCTTGGGTCAGTAAGAAAGGAGCTTATTCTTCCTAAGTTCCTTATGTATAGAGAGCTAGATGCTAGCAAACTCAAGAAATAAAGGTTTCCACTTCTTGGGGAACATTGCATTTTAATTAGGGATGAGATAATCAGGGATATTTTTAAGAGCCCCGAAAGAAACCTTATCATGAATTATAGAGATTTCCTTCTTGTTCTCTTGATAAGGGAAAGGAATAAAGACAACATGTATGAGTTCTGGCACAGAATTCTTTAGAATGCTACTTGTGTGTTGCCCAGATTAGGCTGGGATTATCACTTTTATCTCAACCACATGGCACCAGTAAGACCTTCCATCTTCTTAGAGATATTTTGATCTCCCAGCCACCTAATCCAGCTCCTTGACTTGTCAGAATCCTTCCTCTGAAATTTTAAACTTGATAGTGGTGGTGCTAGATGGTTCCAAGGTGGTCAGTGACCATATCTTCCTCTACCTAGAGAAAGCTCGTTTACAGCAAGAGTCAGCTAGAAACAAACAGGTATGAAACAGCAAACAAAAGTCAAGAAAGAGACTGGAAGCATTCTTGTTCCTGGTTCATGATGTCTAAAGACAGAGATCTATCCAGACCCTTTCTGTTGGTCCCCTTGTGGCCTAGTTCAAATTGAGTTTCTGTTATTTACAACCAAAAGTCCTGGCTAATGCATTTGTCTCAAAGGGTTATCAATTTACTGAAGTTTATTCCTTTGCAAACTGACTTGTAGGAAAGAATTCCTGCTATTTGAATATTGCACGGAATTACAAAGGAATTCTGTCTACTATTCCTTGATTTGCTTAAACCAGCCATTTTTAAGACAGTTGTCAGTTCTAAGCCAAATAGAGTTAAAGCCAGGATTATTACTGAGAGCTATGGGGGAATCCACTTTGTGACATGAGGCATTTCTGTGTGCCATGTGCCAGGATCAAAAAGGTACCCAGTCTCCTTTGTGTGTGGAAAGGATGGCTTTCTTCTGTTTGCCTCCATTCTTATTTCCTGCCTAAAGCAAGAATGTTAAGACAGGGAATAAACATGAGATGCAAAAGGCATCAACTAGGGCTGGGGGTACAGGATATGGGATAAGGAAAAATAAGTTCAAACAAAGAAATGAATAGGCACTAATGGCTGGAAGATTTAAGAGTAAAGGGAAAATGAAGGAAGGGTAAATACGAATATAAATATATCTAGCAACTGTTTAAGAAATTACATCAGAAGAAACATATCACACACAGCTGTACTGATGCCAGGTCTGGGAGCTCAGAGGCCGAGAGTTCCAGGTCCCCTATTCCTCACTTTGCCCAGGTAGACTAAAAAGGCAAGGGACCCTGAGGACTTTGTTGGGAAGCTTCCATATTAATTTACAGAATTTCTACAGCATCCTCCTCCCCAAAACACAGCCTTCTCTGCAGAAAGAACAAACTCAGGCAGATCACTTCATCTTAGGCTTCCCATCCTTTCAGTAGAAAAAAATTTACCTCACACAGCGACAGAGACAGTCAGTTAGGTTAATGTACCTGAAAACTCGTGGAAATAAGAATGCAAGTCTTTATAGCAAGATACCCTAGTTATTCCTCTGTGTAATATAAACAGTTTTTGAATGATCATAGTAATATGGAAATCATTGAATGGCTTTTTTTTTTTTTTTTTAGAGCAGAGACCAAAGTTTGTTTAGAACAGTTCATCCCTTCTACTGAACAAGAGAAGCAATATTTCTGATCAGGACATCTAAGAAACATCTATAAACACCTGTGCAAACAATCAAGGAAAAATAGTCAAAATACTTTCAGGCTGGAATGGGACAGAAAGCCTATGGAATAGCATAGAACCACTATCAGCCCTGGGACCATGCCTTTGGCTCACATAACTAAAGACATGTTCACTTTTCCATTGTCCCTTAAAAGGTGCTCACCTTTTGAGACATATCTTTAGGACCACAATGTTTTCCTCTTTTTTTGGAGACACAGTCTCACTTTCCTGCCCACAGTAGAGTAACATGGCATCCGAGCTCACAGCAACCTCAAACTCTTGGGCTCAAGCCATTCTTTTGTCTTTGTCTACCAACTAGCTGGACTATAGGCGCCCACCACAATGCTTGGCTATTTTTCAGAGATAGGGTCTTGCTCTTGCTCAGTCTGGTCTCGAACTTGTGAGTTCAAGAGATCCACCTACCTCAGCCTCCCAGAGTGTTGGGATTACAGGTGTGAGCCACGAGCCTAGCCCTAATTCTTTCCTCTTTATAAGTGCTTTACTAATTACTATAAGTATCACATGCTACATACATGTTTAATAATAAGTACATTGAGAATTTTTATAGCTAGTAATGACTAATCATAGTCACTTGAATTTTTATTTCTATTCTAATCCAGAAGTCAGATCAAGTTTAGGTTAAAAATGAACTTTACTAGCCAAATCAACCCTTGGTGGCCTCCTAAGAACAATATCCTCTTCCTGTAGTGGCTGGTCAGACCTGTGGGGCTTGCTCACTCCTGACCTGGTCTGGCCACTGCAGCATGGCCAATGGATAGCAATGCTGGGCCCACCACAGAATTCTAGATTGGGAGGGTGAGTGCTTGATGACAAGGCTGGAGTCATACAGAATCCCCAGGAGTGGGCTGGCTGGCATCCACCAGGAATACCCCACTTCACATGTTCTCTGGCATACTCTCAGGGATTATGGGTGGGGAAGTTCTGTAGTATTTCCCAACTGGCATGTCCCAGGAGACCTCCTGCTAGCACTACAATTCATTGAGTGTAGGGACAAAGATGATTCCAGATGATGCAATCAAATGGGGCAAGGGAGGTCACTTGATATGCAAGTAAGGAGTATGGAAAGTCCTGAGACAGTCGGCTCCCCAGTGTGACAACTCAAGCCATCATATTGGTTTTTAGAGCCAACAGTTGTGTCTCAGAGTCCTACCTTGGGGTCCTCAAAACAGACCTGCTTTTTTTATGATACCACATATCAAGGTTTGTTGTCTTGACAAGTAGAATCACATGTCCTTCAGGGCTTCTAATAAGCTACAAAATTCTATTTCTCCCAGGGTCCTGGCACAGTATATACACTATCCCAGCTGTTTAGAGCATGTTAAATTGTATGATGGCTCTTTGCCTGTAAATATGCTGAGATTTTGAGCACAATACACTGGGTAAACCTTGGCCCTGGGTAAGTCTGTTTTACCCACTTAGATAATGCATTTTTAGCTCAATAAAGAAAACACAAGGCACAGGCCTTAGGGGAGATATCACAATCACTAAGGCTATATTGCAAGCTCAGAAACACTACTCACATATCAGCCTTTTAGAAACCTGGAAAGTTCAGACCTTAAAAATAAGGGACTTAAAAAAAAAATGCATGAGTCATAAAGGTTGTAGTCAAATAGGTAAGCTTTCTCCACATTCTTTTGATTAAGAACTTTTGGGAGGCCAGGTATGGTGGCTCACACCTACAATCCTAGCCCTCTGGGAGGCCAAGATGGGTGGATTACTTGAGCTCAGGAGATTTTTGTTTTTTTTGTTTAGAGATAGAGTCTCACTTCATCACCCTCGGTAGAAGGTGGGCATCACACAGCTCACAGCAACCTCCAACTCATGGGCTTAGGCGATTCTCTTGCCTCAGCCTCCCGAGTAGCTGGGACTACAGGTGCCTGCCACCTTCGGTATATGGGACTGGCGCCCTGCTTGATGAGCCACAGGTGCCACCCAAGCTCAGGAGTTTTGAGACCAGCCTAAGCAAGAGTGAAATCCATCTCTAAAAATAACCAGGCACTGTGGCGGGTGCCTGTAGTCCCAAATACTCAGTAGGCTGAGGTAAGAGAATCACTTGAGCCCAGGCATTTGAGGTTGCTATGAGCTGTGACACCACAGCACTCTCCTAGAGGTGATAAAGTGAGATTCTGTCTCAGAAAGAAAAAAGGTTTTGGGGTTTTCTGGCAGTTAATATAAACTCAACTTTTTCTAGAACCAGTTCTACTTCTTCTAGGTGAAGAACAGTCAAGCCAATCTGCCATCTCTGGCACAGAGTTAAAGAGCTTTCTTTCAGATAGACTGTGAACAGACTGCAGTTAAGTCCTCAGCTACCAGGACTCAAATAGGAGATATCCTATCCTGACTTTGGCCCTTATGCCCAGCTTTCTCTTGGTTTCAATTATATATAAAGGGAGGCTATTTTTTGATAGACCATTCAATGATCTAAATGTCCACCTTTAAGAACAAAGTAGAGTTCATAAATAGTAATTAAAAAGCTTTTTGATTGACCAACGCTCATGTCATCACACTCCATTCATGAGTTTATTCAATGACTTGAATATTCCTGAGCACCTACTGGGTGCCACTCTCCGTTCTAAGCAACAATTCAGTCCTTGCCTTCAAAAGGCTCTATAGTTGTATAAGGAAGGAAAATAGAAAAAGGGGGGAAAAGTGACCTTTACATTAGGATGTAGTTCATACAGAAAGGGCATTGGGGAGGGATGAATATTTTTACCTTCAAAAGAGGGAGAAGACTTTACAGCAGGGGTACCATTTGAATGACCAAGTCTGAAGGTTACAAAAATTCCCCTACAGGGCCAAGGCAGTGGCTCATGCTTGTAATCCTAGCACTCTGGGAGGGTGAGGCAGGTGGACTGCCTGAGCTCAGGGGGTAGAGACCAGCCTGAGCCAAGAACGGGACCCCATCTCTAAAATATAGCTGGGCATCGTGGTGGATACCTGTAATCCCAAATACTTGGAAGACTAAGGCAAGAATATTGCTTGTGCCCAAGAGTTTGACATTGCTGTGAGCTATGATGCCATAGAACTCTACCAAGGGCAACAGAGTAGACTCTGTCTCAATAAACAAACAAACATATTAAAAAGAAGAAGAAATTCCCCTAGGAGAATAGAATAACGTCTTTAAAAACAGTCTGCCCAATACAGCTCTGCTATTCACAAAGTCATGATATTACCAACCTTCACACATTCTGGCCTTCCAGCACTAACAATGCAAACAAAAGATACCTTGAAGATAGGTACCCAACTCCAGGAGTTGGTGAGACTCCTAACTGATGCTCTTAGAGAGCTAGATTTGGAGAGAAATGCATTTCATTTATCAAGATCTTTTCCCAAAATGATAGCCTTGTCTAAAGTTGGTCACTGCTAAATTCTCTATCAGGTGGCTGGATACATAAGAAGCTCTTGGCACTGGGCTGTAGAAGTAGTATTTGGATGTGTGCTGATACCCTGTAAAGGGATGATATTAAAGCCAGGAGGAGAATGAAAAGCAAAGACTCTTTGAAGACTTTCCTCATCTTGCCAACTCCAATAGACACAGTGACTCATTATAACTGAAGACACCTTCAGAGACAGCATGGCAACATTGGGTGCTGCAGCTAGAGTGGAGTGGGCGCTGTGGTTACTTTAGCTCGCCTGGAGGCATGAGAGCTAACTACCTGGTGCCTCCTGGACTGCCTAGACATTCTGTACAATGAGCCAACAATCAACTAGGAATGAAAGAGTCAAAGCTAGAGAATACAGAATAAGATGAGGGCCAAAGTGAGTTGCTCCTTTGGCCACAAAAGGCCATTAACCCTACAAGATTCACTAATAGGAAAGAATTCAGGGGAAAATGGATAGGAAAGGTTGACTCAGAACCAGACATTGTAGGAATAACATCAGAGAAGGAGTTTTAAAGCTGACCATAGGAACAAAACAAGTGTGCAGTGGGTCTGGGAGTAACCAGGAAAAGCAGAGCTAATAAGTTTTTAGACTGTTCTTTCAAAAATCCCAAAGATAAAGAAAGGCAAGTTGTAAGGCAGCATGGACAGATAAGCACAGGGTCAAGGATAGTTTTGATTTGTTTTTTCCCAAGAATCCAGGAGAAGCATTTTCCACCAAGAGCAAAGTACAGCTAGGCAGGGAGAAGTTAAGGGAAGAAACAAACAGAGGAACAAGAGGAGCTGGTACAAGATTGGACCAATAGGACAGGATACAGTGATAGCCTGGGCCAAGAGGAGAAACTGGTAGCCAGTGAAACAGAAGGAAGCTTAAAATGATAGCAGTGAAAGGTTAAATTTAGTGGTGAAAAGGAAAGAAAATGTGAGATTCATCCAAGTTTTGCTGTTTTTCTTATTATCAATGAAGCAGACAGTGACCCCAGTTAAGAGGGGAGTATAAGGTTGAAGCCACATAGAAAAGTATGAAAGTTTTTCTCCCATTCTGAGGGCTGTCTGCTTGCTAAACTTACTATATTCTTGGCTGTATAGAAGCCTTAAAGAAAGATGGAGATTTTACCTCTTTCATGTTTACATGGATGGAGCTAGAACATATTCTTCTTAGCAAAGTATCTCAAGAATGAAAGGAAAAGTATCCAATGTACTCAGCCCTACTATGAAGCTAATTTATAGCTGTCACATGAATGGTATAACCCAACTATAACACAAGAATATAGGGAAAGGGGCAAGGGTAGGGAGGGGAGAGGGAGGATGGGGCAGAGGGAGGGTAATTGGTGGGGCCACACCTATGGTGCATCTTAGAAGGGTACAGGCGAACCTTGCTAAATGCAGAATACAAATGTCTTCACATAATAATGGAGAAACTGCCAGGAAGGCTATGTTAACCAATTTGATGAAAATAGTTAAGATTGTGGCTCGGCGCCTGTGGCTCAGCAGTCTAAGGCGCCAGCCATGTAAGCCTAAGCTGGCGGGTTCGAATCCAGCCTGGGCCCGCCAACCAACAATGACGGCTGCAACCCAAACAAAAATGGCCCGGCATTGTGGCGGGTGCTCGTAGTCCCAGCTACTTGGGAGGCAGAGGCAGGAGACTCGCTTGAGCCCAGGAATTTGGAGGTTGCTGTGAGCTGTAATGCCACAACACTCTAACCAGAGCGACAGCTTGAGGCTCTGTCTCAAAAAAAAAAAAAAAAAAGTTAAGATTGTATATGAAACCAGCACATTGTACCCCTTGATTACACTATCGTACACAGCTATGATTTAATGATAAAGATAATAAAAGAAAGAAAGAAAGAAAGAAAAGTGCGAAAGAGCTTCTCCAGAGGACAGAGAGAGGAATGCAGGAATGAGTCAAAGAATCCCCAAGCACTGTTGCAAACCTGTGAAACTACCACTGGCTGTGGTGCTCTGAAGTACCTGCAAACTATTCAGCAAATGACCCTGGTATGATGCCACTTTATTAAATTCCACTGGGTAATAGAGACCTAAGGACCTCTCTTCAAGGAGCTGACAGACAGGAGTCACAGGTGCTAGGGATCACGACAGTAGAATTTTAGCTCCTAAATTATACTGGGGAAGGAAGTGCACTGGCTGGATATGGGAAGTACCTAGAACCTGTAGGAAAATGTAGACAGCTAGCGCCTTTAAGCAAGCACACTGTTGCTTTTCCAGTGGATTTGGAAAAACCCCTCTCTTTGATCCCAAGGTTGGGTGCATGGCTCTGGAATAACCAAATATTGTCAGTTGTAATCAATATCATCATCCCCCAACTAACACTTAGGGTATGCATTCTAAGCACTCTACATACACTGAATCATTTATCCATATTCTACAGTCAAGGAAACTGAATCTCAGGAATAAATTATCCGAGGTTACACAGAGATGAGACATGAACCACAGGAGTCCAGATCCAGGATCCATGTTCTTACTCTGTAGGAGCAGCTTCCATAGAGGCTCCTGGCTACTTCTCCAGAGTTCAATCCAGCTCACCATGAATGCAAGATTAGTCGGCTTGTGGAGCTAGGATGCGTGGGTTGTGTCTGCCTTCGCAGTTCTTCTGGCCCAGTGGCCAGGCTACCAGATCACCCATTTGGGTACCAGATGACACAGAACAAAGTCTCACATTAGCAGCCTGAGTTCATTCCACATTACTGCAGAACCCAAGCCAATTGCATGGGGGATCCATGGTGATTCCATTTTCTTTGTGACTTTGAGTTGGAATTTGGCTTAAACACTGAGAGTGCTGAAAAGCCAGGGAATGGTGTGAAGACGCTGACAGTGCTGGGGTTTCTGTTCCTTGGAAAATGAACTCCTGCTTATAGGGCAGTGTGTGGGTCCCCCAGACCACTGCTTAGAGCTATTTTTAGAGATCTTTTTTGGCTGTGTGGGTTGGACCCACTGATCTCAATGCAGGACAGGTGTGAGCTATTTGTCAGCCAGGAACCAAATAGCTGAGGGGGCTGAGGCCCTCTGGATACATGTGGCAGGAGATTACCTTGTCCCCCGGCTTCAATGGTTAGGAAAAGGAACTGGCGCTTCGGCCCTCGTCAGCCTTCACTCAGCAACCATAGCCAGGCTGGGTGTAGCCAACAGACAATGGGGGCTCTGGTTAGCTATGGGGTGAGGCCAGATCTCGATCTGGAATGTAGGAAGGAGCCTAGAGCTGAAGGACTGAGGGGGCTGAGCTTCACTGCTCAGAGAACACCTGGTGTCACCAGATCCTCTTTCACTTTTCCCTTTCCTGGTAATAACCAGTAACAGTTAACAGCAAAAATGTTATTGAATGCTTGGCACTATGCTAAGCATTTTATATGCATTAGTTTATTTGATCTTCAAAAAATCTGTATGTGGCAAGTGCTATTATCTTCCTTATTTTATATATGGAGAATCCAGGTTTTGAGATAATCTACCAAGGATCATATAGCTAGTGAAAATGGCAAAGCCAGGATTCTAATCCAAACCTCACTAAACTCCATGCTCTTAACTGTAAGAGTAAATACCATTCCATCTCTCAAAGGCCCTAGATCAATGCTTCTCTTCTGAGAAAATATTTCTCCTCCAGTTTTTTGCCTCCTTGAACACAGGTATCTTGCCCTCACCTTGAGGCATTACCCTGTTGGCTGTTGCAAAAGCCAAGGGCTCTTACTTGATGTGCCAGGTCACACCTCGTGCCCTCTTCCTCTTGGGTCCACCCCCTCCACCCTTCTGTACAGGAGAATGAAGTGGACAGTGTTTTCACCCTCAAAACCATGGGTTCAGAAAAACCTGCTCTCCTAGCTCCTTTGGGCTAGCACACGAGAAAGAGTAGGTGAGCTGTGCAAATAAGAAGTGCCAGAGCCTCGGGCTGGGATCAGCAAAGGATGTGGGGCAGAGGTGGGGAGCGTTGATGGACTCAGACAAAGTAGGTAGAAATGAGAAGGAGCACATAGAGGGGAAAGGTTCAAAAAGGGAGAGAGTAGCATGCTTGGGAGCGCAATAGGGTAGACATAAGAGACTAGGGCTCACGACCAGGGTCACAGGATGAAAGGGATTTTTTTCTGAAGATTTTTTTTTTAAATGGCAGTAGCATTTAAGGTAAAGAATAGGGAAAGTACTCTGACCACATTGCCTATAACATAGCCAACCCTTTATGTTTTACTTTTTAAAAAAATGTTCTTCGAAAAGTAGAAGAAAAATATTTGTTTAGCTATGAGTCATCCTGCAAGATTCTGAAGTTTCCTTGCTTAAAGCTTCCCTCAGTAAACTTCCAACTGTCCCCAGTGGCCAGAACTCACGCCCCTGAGTCTCAGGACAGAAAGGGCCTTCTTACATTGCGTCACAGGCAGAATTAGTTCCTCCACACTCAGAGACTGTCTTGCATGAGGTATAGAGTTACAACGTCTGCCCCAGGGGCTGGGACACAGCTCCAATAATTCCAAGTACATGTTGGCTGGAAGGACCCCTTGGTTAAGAGCTTTGTTTTGGATAGGGGGAAATAAAGACTAAGTGATGGAAGGTGCACTTCTTATCTGCTTCTCTGCAGCATCTCCCCAGTAAAGCTTTTTACTTAAGATGATTCAAACCTTTGCCAGCAGGCTCTCCGGTGGCTGTGATGCCCCAGGAGCTGAGCACAATATTTCTGCTGGGGCCTAAACCAATAATTTTCTACATATTTGGCAGAGGAGATGAAGAAACAGGACTGGACTGGGAGGTAGAGAACAGGGCACATAACCAGGCTGCACCACAAAGAGCCATGACACTCATAAACATGAGGCTCCGAGCCTCTCTTGGGCCTTGCTAAATGAGGGGTTTATACTGGCTGATCCCTCCAAGGCCTCGAGCCCTGTAATTGTGTTCAGCTGCCTCACTTTTCTCAGCATGGCCGTCCATAGACCACATCACAGCTACAATAATTTTCTTAAAATACATACTGAATCCTCAGTAAATCCCATGTCACTTCCCAGCTGCAAGCCCCTCTCCCCCACATCACCCACAACCCTTCTCCGCGCCCTCAGCTGTCCTGCATGACCTGGCACCTGCCTGCCTCTACCCACCCCCCATGGAGCTCAGCTGCACCACCCTTCTCTGTCTTGCCACTTGCCCAGATTCCCTCTTGCTTTCGAAACTACATACACCATCCCCTTTGCGTGGAATGCTCTTCACCCTGTTTTCCACCTGACTCACTCCCACTGCTCTTTCAGGTTTCACCAAATGTAATTTCCTCCCAAAGGGCTCCCTGACCCCTCCTTCTCAGTCAGAAGAGTCGCACCTCCTGCTGTTCCTGTTCATTGCACTTATCAGTTTGCAACCTGAGGTTTATTTCCTGGCACTCTAGCTCCAGCAGCAGGTGGAAGGGCCATGGAGGGTGGTTCTACTTTGCTCACCACTGTACACCCTATACCTGAAACTCAGTAAATAGTTTCTGAATGAGCGCTGCTGAGGGCACATACAAAGGTCAGTCAGCTAGTGCTTGGGAGTTGGGGTCCAGGGATCTGCAAGCTCCTTCCGAGCTGGACACTTTATGCCTTTCCTGTCCTCCTGCAGTTACAATGTCAAATCTCTTATCTGTCAGCTGTTTTTGTCCTTCCTGCTTCTACAAAAACATTCAGCCTAAAATCCCTCAGTATGAAAATTAACACATACCTATCTTAGCCAATTTAAAGACAACCACAAAAGAGACAGCCTGAGTGGTATCAGTATGATGCCACCCCAGCCCCCAACATTCATTCATCCCTTGTTCACATTCATCCCCTACAAAAAGGACATGTACAACTTGCAACCTACACCCTCACAGTATTCAAAGGAGGACTCTCTGAGAGCCATCCTCAGAAATGCAGAAGCTCATTTGGCTGGCAGCAGATGTACCCTTCATGCTGGCTAACATTAGAGTTGAGAATGAGTTAAACAACTTCCGAATTCAGCACATTTAAAAAGGCAGCAGCTTCCTCTCTGTGTCCTCAAACCGATGGACACATTTTTTTGGTCACGGTGTTCGGAGCCTCTCACTGTTTAAGTGCCAAAGTTAAAATAACTCACTTTCCTCACTCCATTCTTGCCTTTCTGTACAGAGGCTCATTCACCAGAATGTCAGCAGAGAAACAAAGACAGCTGACTGTTTTCTTCCCTGGTGTCTATAATTAGATTCTCATGTAGAACTTGGCAGCAACAGGGCCTTTGCTGGACAATACCCACCCCCCAACACACCTCCTACAACCACCCCTAAGGGTCTCTCCTTCACTCATCTCCATGGAGACACAAACAAAGCATCCAGCCACTTACCCTCTTCAGCCACGAGAAATGCTTGTAAACATCAATGTCCCCATCCATGCTGGGCACCCATGTCAGCAGTTAGATTCCTTGGTTGAAAAAGCCCTTTTTCTGGCTGGAGACCCAGTTCTCTCCTCTTCCTTGCCTCTGCCCCCTCCCCCCTCGGGAACACCAAGCTGTGTTCAAATTTCCCCACTTCCCTGGCCTGCGTCCTTCAGTCTTCCCCTAGACAGTTTCAGATACACAAGGACTCAGCCCAGACTGTGCCGCGCCAGGGTCCTCCCCCACTACCCCCACAGGCGCGTGTGCACACACACACACACACACACACAACTGTGGGGGGACTGGGATGCAGAGCGCTGCAGAGCACTCAAACCTAACAAAAACAGGGGGAAAGAGACCTGGACAGGGGTTGTAAACACAACACACAGGCACACACACGGGAATGTTCTTCCAGTGATAATACCAGAGCCTGCCAGAAGGAACCAGTCCTGAAGAAAATTCCTTGTCTGGCTTCCCCCTTCTGGAGTGGCTGGAACTCATTACCGAGAGCCCCGATTTCCTGTCTCTGCTTCACTCTGCGTTTACCCAGGGCTCCCAGCTGCTCTCAGTTTATTTGGGACTAGGGAGAAGACTAAAAATAAGTGCTGCTCTTGGAGGAGCTTGCTGGTTCCCACACACAGCCTGACCCCCGCCCCGCAGCCCACGCCTACCCCTTTTCCAGACGAGCAACAGGCTGTGCCCTGAAGAAAGCTTGTTGTTTCCAAAAAAGAACAGATTCAGAACTGGCCCCCGTCTGAGTCCTTGTCCCTGCTGTGTGCTGCTGTGTGGGGTGTCTTCTGCCCTAGGCACTGGCAGCACTCTCCAACAGAAACCAACTGCTGTAGCCTCAGGGGATTCTAGCCCTGCCCGAGCTGTAATCAGTCCCCAACCAGGGCTCCCCGGGGCCACATTTTATACCAGGGGCCTGGGAGGTGCTGCCTGTCAAGTCCCAGTCCTCCCTCCCTGCCACCTGCCCTGGCTCTGGCTCTAGACTACCTGGCTTTACCAACCAAGGAGGTGGGAAGGGGGAGGCTGCTTCATGTGCATTTCCAGGAGACTTAGGGAGCAACCCTGGGTAGGCAGGAACCTTGGAAAGCTGGTGGAGACTGGGATGGAACTATATCCTACTGAGAGGTTAATCACATGCTGGCTTTGCTGTCCCCAGATGCCACCTCCCATCTCCTACTCCCATCCTAAAAGCAACTTTTCTCCCTCACCCAGCCTTTAATGTGTGGCCTTTGGCTATGACTGATCATGAAAATGACCTTTGATGTGGGTGAGGCGGGAGCTGTGAGTACATGCAAGGTCTCTGAGCTCTGCTTTGGCAAAGGCCTTGCAGACGCCCATTGTTCAGTGCCTGGGGCTTCCTGGTGCTCTCAGGGGTCCCCTCAGGGCTTTCCTGGAACTCCCAGCCAGAAGAGCAGGCTCTGCTGGGTGTCAGCATGCCCCTCAGCATGGCATCACAGTCCCCACAGCCAGAGGCAGGGCATGAAAGGCAGGGCAGAAATAATGCCTGGCAGCGCCATCCCCAGCAGGCTGGCCCAGCCCATGGACACCACAGAGGCAGCAGGGAGGTTAGCTCTGGCCAGCAGCTGGCATAAGGGGAGGAGTAAATTCCCGGAGACACACCCATGCAGAGGCCATAAAAGAAAAGCAGTTCTGACGCCCCTGCCCTGAGCTTAGCCCCTTCCTCCTCACCTCTGGCCCTGCTCCAGGCTTGGCCCAGACCCAACCAGACTGTCACAGGATGGGCCAATGAAGAACATCTCTAAGGCTGCAACAGGGTGGGTAGGTTGTTTTCTTTTTTGTCTAAAAGCCTGGGAAACTCAAATGAAGAAATTCATTTAGTCAATATCCACTTGCCCAGCATCCAAGGCAAATGAAACCGACTTCCTGCCCTGGGTAAATAAAGAATTAAAGGTAACCAAGGTGTATCTGGGCCTCAGAAAGGAGGAGGCAGGGGAGCTGACTTGGAGGCTGGTGGGGAGAGGGAAACAGAGCCCCAGTCCCACCAGGACGGGAAAAGCCCCTGCTCTCCTTAGAGAACTCATTCCCTTCTTTAGGCTCTGGAATAAGAGAGGAGGAAAAGGGGGACACAGCCTCTCATCCTCCGTTCTAAAGCCCAGATGCCACGAAGTGTGGCCCAGGCACCTGTCCCTACCCTGTGGAGCACCCGCTCGTCTCTGCTGAACCAGGCTAACTGTCCACATGTCTGTCTTCTGCACCCAACTGCCGGGAGCGCTTTTGAGTTCTGGCTCACTTCTCTAACTTACATGCCTAGCACAATTCTTGGTATACAGCAGGAACTTAAACATTTTCTGGATGAAAGAATGAGGCTCAAATGGTAAGACTAGCAAAGTAAGACTAAAATTCTACTTAAAGAGACCCTTAAAGGACTGTTTTCCCAGAGTAAAGAGGAAAAGACAGGGCCAACTTCATCTATTAGCTCACTTGTGAAGGAGGGTGCAAGGAGAGAAAGGGACAGGAAAGGAGGGTGGGAGGAGAAGAGGGAAGGAAGAATTCGGACAAGCTGCAGCTAAATTCTTAACATATTTTCATGGCATCCTCAAGTAGCAATTCTTACCTCAGCCTTTAAAAGAAAAACAAAAAAACACCCCAATACATTTTACTTTTATTGTAATTTAACTAAAAGAAATCCACAAATTAACACTCCAAAAAATCTAGAAGCAAGGCATCTACATGTGGCTGTTAGGAGGGAAAGAGGAGGTGGGTGTGAGATGCCATGGGTTCAGAAGCCAAGGCCACTCTCCTCACTCCTGTCCCCCAAGGCCCAGGGCCAGCCCCCTCGTGAGGCACACACACCTAGAAGGCTGTTCTGGGCCATGAGTGTCGTCTCACAGGGGTCTACTGATGGACTTCAGGGAATTAGATAAGCCCTCAAATTTGTTCATAAAATATATACAAAGTACTATTTATATGCATAAATCTCTACTTCTCTAAAACAATTTCTCAGATGATCAAAATGGTCCAAGACACCCCAAAGGTTAGAAGGCTAAGCAGTTCTTCCAAAGGCTTAGACTGCCCTATTACTGAGGGTAGGGAGCCTGGGCCTCCTGCTTACATCACACAGTTCTTGAGAGGTGGAGTCCCAGGGGCCCACAAGACCCATCTCTGAAGATAGGTGGCCTCAGGAACCACAAAGGGTACACACATAGGAGACATTACAGTGACCCTGACAGCCCCCAGGGCCTTCTCCGAAGCCCTTTGTTCACCTGCAACCATTTCTGCCTGGAATATGAGGCAGTCAGCTGAGGGCAAGGGGTAGGAGACAAAGCCTAGGCATGCTGGTGTAAAACACAGCTAAGAAGCCAGGCTGGCCAGGTTTGGACAGGGGACCTCACTGTAGTGTATCCCTGCCCCCAACCTGGGATATTTAGGAGAGAACCCCAAGATTTTCACCTACCTGGCTGGAATTCCAAGTACTTGCGGGACTGGCTGAAGTGGGGAGAAGAGTCCCCTGAGGTTTTGCTCCTGTTTCCTTCCAAGGGTCAGCAGCAACTTGTCACTGGTCAGAACTGGACTGATAGGAGTCCTGTGAGTCATGTGCTGTCCTGCTGACCTATCACTTACATCCTGGGCTCTGCTCAGCCCTGAGCCTTGACCTCTGGGCCATGGACGGCAGCTGCTAAGACACCCTTCCTGTAAGTCAGATATAAGCTTGTGTCTTTCAACAAAGGTGCGGCACAGTGGGTCTGCTACCAAGGAGAAGAAGGAAGAGAAGGGCAGGAGGAGAAGGAAGAACCCAGGAAGAGAGTCCTGATCACTAAGCATCCTCCTGGCTACCACACCCCACATCCCTATAGTGCTCAAGTATAGAGAACCCACCACCACAGTGGATTAGGACAAGGGTCAGCAGACTTTTCCTGTGACGGCCCAGATGATAAATACTTTTGATTTGGTGGACACAGTCTCTATCATACTCAGCTCTGCTATAATTAAGGTGAAAGGGGCTATTGCCAACCCCTAAACCAATGTGTAGTTGTGTTCTAGTAAAACTTTATTTATGGACACTGAAATTTGAATTTTATATCATTTTCACATCATAAAATAGTCTTGTGACTTTCCCCCCCTCAAACACTAAATAATGTAACAAATCATTTTTAGCTGATGGAGTGTAAGAAAGAGGCAGTGGGCCAAATGTAGGTGTAGCATTGCTAACAAGCTCCCAGGTGATGCTCATCCTGCTGGTTCTAGGACCACACCTGCAGTAGTAAAAGTTTAGAAAACCACTTTGAGAAGTTCCTTGAAGCACAGGATACTGAACAAGAGGCCTGGGAATATGAATTCCCTGGAGCCTGCCCACGAGTCAGTATCTGAAAGGGGAGATAGCTCTTGGTGGTATGGCTCTGGCAGGTCTTTGTGGGTGGAGGATAAGTGATGTCTACATACTCAGACCTCAAGTTACGCTAACCTGGCAACATCACCCACCATATCCCCTTGGGGCTGAAGCAAGAAATTTAGCGGGGAAGGATTTATTTGCTCTTTCACCAGTGTTTGCACATTCTTGGTCATTTATAAACATTGGTTCTTAGGGACTGAAACAGTCTCTTTAGGTCGGGTCTGAAAGGAACCAGATCACTAGAATTTAATAAGGTAAATTTACTTTGGGGAGGAAAAATCAAAATACAGGAAAACTAAAACTGCTAAATTTACAGGGTCTAAAGGCCTCCAATCTGGGGTACAGTGCCAGGAAAAATGCATTCAAAATCCACCAAACGATAGGAAGCCTCTGTGGGGCAGGGTCTGGCAGACACTGTAGGGTAGGAAATGCCTCCTAGAATGGTGAGGGCCATCCCATCAGCAACCCAGCAAGAGGCACTACAAGGAGTTTGGAGGGGGTTCTCACATCCACAATGGAAGGTCAAGTCTATACACCCAGGACCAGCTACCCTATCTCTCTCGACCCAACCCCAAACAGTGGAACCCTCCCCTGCCTGCCATTTGTCCACTGGTTTCCAAGGAAAATAAGAACTCTTTGCCAGCTGACCCAGGTGCATTGTCTAGCAGCTCCACTAATGAGAAGTGCTTACGTCATCTTTCTAATCTAAAAAAAGAAAAAAAGCTATTTTCTCATATAAAGCCCACAATGAACCTTATTCCTTAGGATTTAGACTTCCCAGCATTTGTCCCCGACTCCCACCTAGTGGCTTCTTCCAGCACTGCAGAGGGACAAAGAACCACTGCTGGTACCGCCCCTATCCCTAT
Source organism: Arctocebus calabarensis (assembly GCA_963573935.1). NCBI lineage: Eukaryota > Metazoa > Chordata > Mammalia > Primates > Lorisidae > Arctocebus > Arctocebus calabarensis. Next base: position 30,010 of record CAUYON010140881.1, read on the forward strand.
GCAAGACAAGAGTCCCTTGGGAGCTGAGCACAGGAAAGAAAGCCCTGACACCACCTCCCTTCTCAGCTCTCAAGTTCACACCTGTCACAGGGGAATGTAAGAAATGTATGCTGAGAATCGGCTCACACAGACTTTTTGTAAAACAGCAAGCCAATTTTTCCTTCCCTATTTTCAGATCCAGAGAAAAAGATTTTCCTACAAAACTTCTGTTTGTAACTTTTCAGAATTCAAACATTCAACATACATATATCCAAACCTATTTTTTGTTCCCTTCCCTGGGTGGAGAATGGAGACATAGAAATGAATCACATGGCATAAGAAACTCAAGCTCACATTTTATAATTCATAAAACAGCTTTTCTCCCCTACCTTTTTTTACAACTCTTTTGGCTTTTCAATATGGTAAACAGATTTGCCACTTGGCCAGAAGGAAAGACTGCAAGTGGAATCTGGCAGGAACGCTTGAGCTTTGTTTGAGGCACTGGGAGCTGAGAAGCCACCATCTGTGGCAAGGTATTTTGGAGCTGATGAGGGGAGAGGCTTAGCTCCCACTACCACCACCTGGGCCTGGGTCTCTTTGTTTCTTGAGAGACTAGTTAAAAAGGTAAGTGAGGGCACCTGAACTGAGCATACACCCTGGAAGTGGCCCCACTCCCCAGCCCAGCTGGGCCCAGCAGAGGATGCCCTTTCAGGAGGACAACTGGCTATTCAATATGGTCAACAGGTTTGCCTCTTCCCTGTTCTTGAGGTGTGGGCCTCAGTGGAGCTCCGACCTACGGGCAGCTGCACATACAGAGGTTTGTAAACTGTATGTATTTTGGAAACTGAGAGATCTAGATTGAGGGAAGCAAAGACTGCTGCTTACAAAGAGGCCTCTCAGTAGAGCCCTTAGGACAAACTACAGTGTCCCATGTTTGCTCTGTCAAACTCAGCTGCATTTCCAGTCAGGAAACTGGGTCCCAGAGGAGCAAAGAAGAGGTTCACCTCAAGGCACTTATGAGTAAGGGGCAGTGCCAGGGTAGAGCTCTGGCATTTTAAGTCCATCCTACCTCCCATACTACCCCACCCGGGTTCAGTCTGTCTCCACCTGCCCAAGCACACCTTGCAAAGGGCTCCCACTGGGTGGCCAAGCCTACTCCATGTGCCCCCATTCCAAAGACATGCCCTCACCCTGAAGCTGATGGGTCTGCCTGTTGTTTCTCTGACTTCATCTTAAAACTTCACCAAGAATCTCCCATATACGATGTATCAAGCAGCAGAACACACTGTCTGGCAAGAGATGAGGATGCACTTCTACTGGAGACTCTACTGGCTCTAGTATATTGTGGGAATCATCAAAGACCTGGGCCACTAATCAATACTGTGCACGAGACTAGGTCTACTCCCTGCTAATTGGCTGTTCCTAACCCTGAAGAGCCCTTTGGAATCTGGCTGGCTAACCTCTCTGGGGCTTCAACACCCAGCCTAGCCCTGGATCTATCATACCAACTTCCACCCATCCAGGCCAAGGTGTGGAAGAGCAGAGATGCCCATTTCAGACCCCCACCCCACTTAAAATACCACCAAAATCATAGACATGGTCATACACCACCAGCTCCTTCTTGCCTGTGGTACATGTCAGGCCTGGGAGGCTCTCTACTCTCTGGCCTTCTGGACTACCTGGTGTGGTTCTGGGGCTCTTGTTCCAAAATTAAGAGTGTCATTCTGCACTTTACTGCAATAAATAGAAGAGGTGGCAGCTGCCCCTTTCTGGACCTCAGCTCTGTTTCTGTCGTAGCAGAGATGCCTCAGCCTTCCAGACAAGGCCTCAGCTTCACACTCTGTGAACAGTGACCCTGAGTTTGGCCCTATCTGCCAGGAAGAGCCACCTTCTCGCCCCTGAGGGTAACACTGCTCCACTGCCCCACAGGGCAGGACAGGCTCCCTGATGCTTCCTCTGCAGCTGGGCCTGACTCACCTCACACTTGAGAAGCCTGTACACAAGATGTTCATCCAGTATCTACCCAGGGCTGGGCTGTGAATTCACATGCAGATACTGCCCCCAGACAAAGGGCATCCAGACCCATTACTCCTTGCCTCACTCATTAAGGCCTCACTGGGAACCCCAGCTCTTACACACCCTTTGTGATCAGGATCCCACTTCTCCTCCTTATACTTGCTCCCAAGGGGTGGGACTCTGGTTTAGGCCCCAGAGCCCTGGAAACTCACTCATAGCCCTGCACCACTGAATCCTGAGCAGGTCTGTGCCATTTGGTCTTTAGGATGAGTCTGGCCAGTTTATACCTATCTCCAGACAGACAGTCCTGGCCAGGAGTCCTCCTACTGCTGCTGACCATGCTGTCCAACTGTGTCTCAGCCCTGTAAAGACCCAGCAGAGGGGGAACTAGCTCCACCACAAAGAAACACAGCTGCCTTCATGATTCCGCACCATGAGCTCCCTCTCTTTAAGACATGAGGAAGGGCCCAGGACTAGTCTGTTTGTCCTATTCTAACAACCAACCACTCCTCCACATCCCCACCTGTGTCTTCAGCAGCCCACTTTTCTTTCTTCTTGTGGCCTACAGATGCTATGGTACCAGGAAGTCCTTAAGCGCCAGTGAACAGAAACAGCACAAGCCCACATTTCCTACCAAGTGTTCCTACCACAAGATCCTTCCCCTCTGGTCACAGCTAACTGGCCCTTGGGTGGACATCTGATCCAAGGGCAGGTAATCCATAACTGCACTTAAGTTGAAAGTCTTCAATTATTATTTTTTTTACACTTAACATTTCTTCATGGGCATGGAGAATATAGCTCAAAAGTTATGAGCTACCTAATCACAACCTTTCCTGTAGGTATTTGAGTTGGTTTTTTTTTGTTTTTTTTTTTAAAGGGAGAAAGCATGGGGAAAAAATTGTCAGTCAATAAGAAGAATAAACTCAAGCTAATGAATTTTTGTGGCAGTCACTCTAAACTACCCTCCAGAGGGCTGTTCTTTTACCCTGACTTCATCACTTTTCCTTTCTGGCAGATGCCACCTCCCACTGTGGTGAATGGAAGTGCCAATACTTGCTTTCCCAGTCCCCTCTGCAGCTGGAGTATGCACATATGAACAAACCCTTTCCATTGGGATGAAATGGAAAGTCTGCTGGAGGGTTTCAACGAAAGATTTTTGCATCAGATTAAAAAGAAAAAAAAAGGACACACTAAAACCGTTCTCTACCTCTGGATACGGTTGTATAGTTGTGTGTGTGGACACTGCCTAGAGCTCCAGCAGTCATCTTGCAAGTATTAGGGGATGTGCCTGAGAAAAAAACAACCCCATGAAAATGGTGGGGCAGAAAGATGATAAAAGCCAGAGAGCTGAGGTCACCCAGAGCCACTGACTTATCCATGGGACTCCTCATCCTGTAGATATTTAATTAGTAGTATATAAACCTTATTGTTTATGCTATTTTACTGCAGAAAGTATCCCAACTGATATTGATGTCATGAGGCAAAGCTGGCCTGTGTCAGTCCAGTGTTATGATAACGCAGTAACAGAGTATGTATAGGACAATGTCAGCATATCTACCTGCAAAGGAGAACGGGGCAAGCATGAAAGGGATGCACAGCCATCATGACTAAGAATGCCATGCTCGGCAGTCCTGCCTATCCCTCAAACTGCTTCACTAGTTCCAATTCCAATCCTAACCCATGTGTGATTTTTCAAACATAATACAAGTTAGTCTCAATGGTATATAGCAATGTTTTAAACTTGATTGTGCAACTGGTCACTGTGGCTCACACCTATAATCCCAGCATTCTGGGAGGCCGAGGTAGGTGGATTGCTTAAGCTCAAGAGTTTGAGAGTAGCATGAGCAAGAGAAAAACCCCATTTCTACTAAAAATAGAAAAACTAGCCAGGTATTGTGGCAGGTACCTACAGTTCTAAGATAGTCAGGAGGCTGAGGCAAGAGGATTGCTTGAGCCCAAGAGTTTGAGGTTGCTATGAGCTATGACACCATGGCACTCAAACCAGTGTGACACAGTGAGACTCTGTCTCAAAAAAAAAAAGAAAGAAAGAAAGAAAAAGAAAAATGGCTGGGCTAGAGCTCTGCCCTTTCCTAGGCCCAGTAGAGAATTAAACTTGAATGTGCATAAGAGCCACCTAGAGAAGGTTCAATAGGTCTGGAGCAGAGGCCCATATTCTGTACTATTCACAAGCTACTAGGGGATGCCAAAGCTGCTGGGCTATGTACCAAAATTTGAGTAGCAGCGTCTAATTAAAAGCACCAATCTAAAACACCTGGTGAGTTTGTTCACTTCTCTGAATTCTATTTTCATCCAGATTAAGACCTAGTGTGGAATGTGTGTACAGACAGATTGTAAAATACAGATAAGGTATCTCTGCCCATAATCAAAACCTTAACATCCAGGTCTGTATCTGGGAATGTTTATATGCACTTCTGACCCCCTAAAAGTACACCATTCATAGAAAGATAATAAAAGCCAGAGAGCTGAGGTCACCCAGAGCCTTCTGACCCCCCTATTCATAGGTTGCTAAAGGTCACAATTACTCTAAAAGATTTATGAATGCAGTAACATTTAGGGAATCTTCTCTCCAAAGGCAGGCCTTTCCCAAACCATCATAAATAACCCTCAAATGTATCTGCAAATCTGAATGCAAGCTGTTTTCTGCAATGCATTTTACAAAAACCAACAACCATGTCAAATGCCTCTGAATCAAAAATATTTTTTAATAAGTTTCCAAAAAATATTTTTAAAAGTTAAACCCATTTTTTAATACCACACCCTAGAAAACACTGTTGGTAAATCAGAGTTAATTGTAAGTTAAAAGTCAAACTATACACCTACTGGCAGAGGACACAGGTGAATAGTTACTTGATCTAAGATTGGGAAAAGCCATTCTAGTGCCAGAAGGAAAACAAGAAACCAAAACAGGAAAGACTGACAGAGTTAATTACAATCTTTTAAAATGTATGCCTCAAAAAGCACTATAACCATTAAATAACAAAGTGAGGAAAATATATGCTATAAATAAAGCAAAGGGCTAATAAAAAGTCATTAAAATAGATAAGAAAAAGCACTAAAATCCTAATAGAAGAGCATGGAGTATCAATCGACTAGGGTGGGATACACTCACCCAAAGGGTTTAAGGTGATCTCCAGAATGTGTAGGAAAAAAATATTGGAACTTTTTTTTCCCTTAACCGGGGAAATATTCAAACTGGGGCAGCACGCACAGCTCAGTAGGTAGGGCACTGGCCACATACACAGAAAGTTGGCGGGTTCAAACCCAGCTGGGGCCAGCTAAAACAACAATGACAATTGCAACAACAACAAAAATAAATAGCCAGGCATTGTGGTGGGCACCTGTAATCCCAGCTACTTGGGAGGCTGAGGCAAGAGAATAACGTAAGCCCAAGAATTCAAGGTTGCTGTAAGCTGTAACGCCAAAGCACTCTACCCAGGTTGACAACTTGAGACTCTGTCTCAAAAAAAAAAAAAAAAATTCAAATTGGGAGGGTAATTTTTATAATCTAAATATATAAGTAAAATATTCCACATGTGATTATGTATACATGGGGAATAATTTTTTTTCATAGATGCAGTATGAAATCTAAAGTTCAGAGACCATACAGAAGATAAGCAATGAATAATTTTTAAATAATTATGTCCAAGCAGTTTACTAAATCTGGCCACTCTAATCCAAATGTGTTAATATCTTTAAGCCTTTTGACAAATTTTCCCAAATCACTTTTCAGAAAGATTTTACTCATTTGTATGGAGTCAGGGTATAAGGTGAGTCTATCACACTGCATTATAGGCATTATAAACTGTATAGTGAGTAATAAAAAAAAAATACAACAAGAAAATTGTGGTTTTGTTTGGGAAGACACCGCAAAGAATCTCAGGGATATGTGATAGTAAGTCCCTGAACAGAACTGACAGGCAGCAAATAAGGCTCTACTGTCTAATGAAAGTATTCAAGGAACAATAGAGAAGGTTCTTATAAGGACTCTTGTGATTACATTGATCCCACTTGGATAATCCAGACAACTCTCCCTACTTTATGGTCAGCTGACTGGTTACCTTGATGCCATCGGCAATCTTGCCCTTTACTGTGTAAGGTAACATATTCACAGATTCTGGTGAGAAGTATATAAACATCTTTGGAAGACCATTCTGAACACCACACCAGTATATTACACAGAACACCAGCAGATAGCCTATACAATGACAATACTGAATAATACATATAGTATTATGAAGAATTACTATACAGATAGTATAATGAAGAATTATTCAGTGTTCATAAGAAGGCCTGGGGATGAGACTGCATTGACAGAGGGCTTCTGAACAGAAAGCAAGCTAGGACATCTGATACATAGCCCATCTAATCACAAGTGATCTGGCTTTGGACAAGTGTATCACAATCTCCATGGTCTTTGGTCTCTAACTTTATGCCTTCTGTCCCAATTTAATGCTCCTGTTCCTGTCCTCCCATGTCTTTGAATCAAGTCTCAGAACTCTAGGTTTTAGGAGGCTGCTTCCCAGTCTTCACTCTCAAACTTGGCTTAGGGCAATCATACGCTTCCTCTGACCTCCCAATGTCCTCTCCTCCATTCCTGGAATGGCTGCATTCCAGATCACCTCCCCAGTGGGCTATTCCTACATATTACTAGTCTCTTAAAGTTGGTCTATTGGTCTCCACTGGGAAGCAGATGGGTAACCAAAACTATATTATGTTTACAGCTTTGGTTACCCAAATGCTTTCAGTAGGGTCAAGTGGATCAAGGTCTGTGGGCCTAATCTCAAGAGAGCAGGAGAAGAAGAGTTAGCAAATCTGCATTCTTCCCTAGGCTCAGAAAGCAGTTCTAGGGTCAAGACCAGGAGCAGAAGTAGAGAAATGGATGAAGTAACAAGGCTTTAGTTGGTGGTAAGAAACAAGAGGTAGTAGGATCCAGCTGACGGTACAGACCCCAGCCAGAGAGTATACTCAGTAATAATATAATCCTGGAGGTTGGGGCAGTATGTGAAATCTTCAGTGTCTGACTGGATTTCCTCATCTCAGGAGAGAGTCATTATGAATGAGAAGGCAGCATGTAAAACTTAGGTTGCTTCACTGGTCTCTATACTCTCACCAAGATGGACCACCCAGCAGGGATTGGTCAAAGCTGGCTAGGAAGCAGAAAAAGCTGAAAGGTCACAAATGAGTCAACAGCCCCAGTTAGTGGTGGCATCTCATGGGCTGAATAATAATCTTCCCCAGAAGTTCCCCAGGCAAGCCATGAACCTACTCACCAAGCTCTCCTCAAACCACTCCTTTATGTAAGCAGCTGTTGGGCCGGGGATCTGGCTCAGGAGGGTTGCCCTCTCCTGAGGAAGCTCCAGCATCTCCAGGGCCAGCCTCAAGTCCTCAACGAGATGAAGCACTGGGAAGGGGTTCATATAGGAGGCCGGGAAAGCCAGTCCAGGTTCACAAGTGCCATCACTGATATCTCCACCTGTTTTAGTGCCTAGAACAAGAGAGGCAGTAAGGAACCTCAGTGAGAATGCTAGATCCCATGCAAGGTACTAGTAAACAGCAAAGGTAGTGAAAAGAGAGGCAAAAGGGACAGACAAGTAGCCTGGAAAGAACTGGCCATGGTGGCATGCACCTGTAGTTATAGCCGAGGCAGGAGGATCACTTGAGACCAAGAGTTTGAGGCTGTAGTACATAATGACCATGCTTGTGAACAGCCAGTACTCTCCAGCTTGGACAACACTATGAGACTCTGTCTTTAAATTAGAAGCTAGAAGGCTAGCTAGGCCTCAGCAGAATCACTCACAATATAAACTTTGTAGAAATGCTCTTTATCTAATCTTGGGCTGGGGGAGGTAGAAAGAGGCTTGTCAGAGGTGGGTGACTGTGCTCACTGAGACTGATGCATGAAGCTCACAAACTTTAGACAAGTAGGAAAATATAGCCAACCCTTACCAGTAATCAAAAACAGGCTAGTTAAGATGATGAGATCCCATTCTTCAGCTTTTAGGTTAATATATTTATTTTCACTTAATGAAATAGATTGCATGGATGGCCACCAAAGATTCCTCCCATTCATGTGTGTGCATCTGACTCCTCTCAACATAAGATTTCTGTACTTTTTTCAGCAGTAAAAATCACTTTAGGAAATAAACTTTAGATGGTGGAATTTCTAAGGCATCTGGATTATTTATAAGTCCAATAGAATAAAATATATGAAATCAGGACTGTACAAGAAAACATGAGCTATAGGGCCACCACATGCACCACCAAGATCCAAAAGGTGGTTCTTGTCTCAGGGCTTGTCTGGTGACTTGCTCTGATCAACAGAATGCAGTGGAAGTGACTCTGTGCCAGTTTTTGGCCTGGGACCTATGAGGTCTGACAGTTTCCATTCTTCCTCTTTTTAACCCTAATGACCATATAGCAAAGCCCAGTTACCCTGCTAGAAAGACAGTCCTCTTTTCCCCAGTCCTCCCAGCTATGGTGACAGAATGTGTGAAGGAAGCGATATTGGATTCTCCAGCCCCAGTGGGTGGCCCCAGCTGACACCACATGAGACAGGGATGAGCCATCTCTGCAGAACATTACCCAAATCATATACTTATAATGCAATAAAAATGGTAGTGGTTGTTTTAAGCGTCTATATTTGGGTCAATTTAAAAGACATCAATAGGCAATAGTAACTATAGTCATTTTGGTGAGGGTTTAGTGAACTAAAATCTTTCTGGATTCTTCCCAATGGAGAGATCTCGATATCCCCCTCAACGTACCTATGCTTTTAAACTTGTATTATTTTATATATGTGCATATCCATACTTCATCTCTCATTATGGAATGACAAAAATCTCTGACAAGAGAATTCATGTCATAGTTAGCTGAGTTCCCAGTATTATACCTCTACCCAGTAGATGTTGAAGAGGAATTCTGAATATATATTTGAATAAACATCTAAAGAAAAAGACTGCTTACATTTCTTCAAAGATCTGGGATATTGGGTCAGCTATTTCTAATTTGATCTGCCCCAAATAAGACTGTTTTCATCTTTCCAAACCCCATCATTTAACAACGGTACATTTAGTTGTTAAAAAAAAAAAAAAAAAAAGTCTTTCTCTTAGTGCTATATTTTTCAAATCAAAACTGGGGCAACAAGACTAACAAAGGATTTCTGTGCTCTTTTTCAGCAAAAAAAAAAAAAAACACTTTAGGAAATAAGCTTTAGATGGTGAAATTTCTAGGGCATCTGGATGATTTATAAGTCCACTAGGATAAAGTATTTGCAGTCAGAACTCTACTGGAAAACGTGAGCTGCAGGGCCACCACATATACCATACTACAGGCCTGACATCTAATTTCAGGTCCCTTCACTTTTCCAAGAGCCAGCTTCCTCTTTGCCAGGCAGTCTTGGGAATGAGAAATCTACACAGAAGCACAGAAGGTAACAATTACTTCTTGATTGCCAGTTTGCTTTCTGAAAATGCATGGTAGAGGGAATCATGGGTCACAATCCACAAATAAGTCAGTGGCTCCTGGGAGCCAGAAAACTGCCCAATTAACCACACTCTGATGTGTGCTCAGCACTTCTGGCTCCTAGCAATCCAATTTAGAATTGACTGGGAAGAGTCAGAGCCAAACTGCCTGGAAGCAAATGGTAGAAGCAGAGCAAAACCTCCTGTCTCCAAGAATTACTGAGTACTCCCTCTCCCTCCTGGACATACCTGAACATCAAACACTTAGCCATCTAGTGTCATTTTACAAATGTAGGATTGGTAAGTCAGGCTGGGAGCTTTTCACTAACTATTTTACCATGTGGCTTTGGATAAGTCTCTTCCTTTTTCTGGGACTCTCCCTGATTTAAAGGTTTGAGATTCTTCCCTGCTATTGAGAGAGGAGGAAACAGGGAAAGAGAAGGGGAGAGAGACAGAACATTTATATAAGCACATGTGTATTTGTGCCAGTTTTTATAGGCATGAGTGTGTATATGCATAAAACTCTAATTTTTACTTTTTGCAAGTTACATTTCTTTTACTACTTCATCAAAATCAGTATCATTCCACTGGAAGTTATGCATTTAAAAAAATCAATAGCCAATAAATGCCAGATGAGGAAAGTAAAAAGATAATCATCTCTATGGAAAAGTCCATATGGTGAGAAACTATGGCCACCTGTTAAGAGCCACCAAGGAACTGAGCCCTTCTATCAAGCACATGAGTGAACTGTCCTGGAAGCAGATCCTTGAGCCTCAACGAGGCCTTCAATGGCTGCAGCCCCAACCGCTAAATCAGCTGTAACCTCATGAAAGACCTTGAGCCTGAATCACCTAGCTAAACCACTCCTGAATTCCTGGCCCACAGAAAATGAGAGATAATAAATGTTTATTATTTTAACATGCTATATTTTCAGGTAATTTACTGCATAATAAAATAAAAAAATTTTATCAAAATCAACAGCCAATAAATGATAGATGAGGGAAGGAGGAAGATAATATACATATATATCAATAATAATGATAATCAATACAAATAAGAACTTTCTGGGAAACATAATGAAGGGGAACTTGGCTATGTATTAATAAAATATGTTGCTGGAATTATACAGGAAAAAAGGTCTTTTTTTTTTTTTTTGAGACAGAGCCTCAAGCTGTCGCCCTGGATAGAGTGCTGTAGCATCACAGCTCACAGCAGCCTCCAATTCGTGGGCTCAAGCGAGTCTCCTGCCTCCACCTCCCGAGTAGCTGGGACTACAGGCACCTGCCACAACGCCCGGCCATTTCTTGGTTGCAGCCGTCATTGTTGTTTGGCGGACCCGGGCTGGATTCGAACCTGCCAGCTCAGGTGTACGTGGCTGGCGCCCCGCCCGTTGAGCCACAGGCGCCAAGCCAGGAAAAAAGGTTTTTATTTTACGCTATACATAAAAAATAAAATTTAGAAAGATAAGGATTATATATATAAAAAAATTAAACCATAAAAACAAAAAAGACACATCAAAATTGGGTAAAGGAAGATTTTGAAGGCATGAGCCATTGAGCAAGACATGAGAATAATAAATAAGACCACAGGAAATTAACTTCTGAAACACTGAAAACAAAATAAAAATTAGAAGACAAATTACAGCCTAAAAAACCTACTTGTAACAATGACAACAAAAGATGAGCATGTCTTTCATATAAAAAAAGAGACCTGATATATCAAGAAAAATGTCCCAATCTACTTTTCACACACAAAATAGACATAAGATTTTTATGCAAGCAATTCCAGAACAATAACAAAGGAAAAATAAAAACCAAAAATATGGCAATAAAATGTTCTCTCACTAATATTAAAAATAATATTCATTTTTTTTACCTATGAAATTACTGAAGATGAAAATTGAATGGAGTGATGCCTGTGGCTCAGTAAGTAGGGTGTCGGCCTCATATATTAAACAGAAACCTCCAACTCCTGAGCTCATGCGATCCTCTTCCCTCTTACCTCAGCTTCCCAAGTAGCTGGGACTACAGGTGCCCACCACAACCCTTAGCTATTTTTAGAAATAAAGTCTTACTCTTACTCAGGCTGGTCTGGAACTCCTGAGCTCAAGCAATCCACCTGCCTTGACCTGCCAGAGTGCTGGGACTCTAGGCGTGAGCCACTGCACCCAGCCCAACTTTCATTACTTTTATAATCATTTTTCTTAAACTATAAATGTGATGAATGAAAGTAGGAGATTCAAGTTTGACATTAGTTTGTATGCTCTAGGTTCTCATGTGCTTTCAAAGTCCCCACAGGATACTAGACAACATGGGAGAATTCAGGTTCTTCTCTGCGTAGGAACTAAGTCCTTGAACACAGATAGGTTTCCTCTTCATGCTGTTGATTAGCTTTCCTTCTCCCAATAATTACTTAAGTAAAACAGGGAAACCTGGTAGTAGTTTCACAGAACGACCATTTCAAGAAATCTCAGAGAAAGCCACTTGATAAAACCATGCACTGCTTAAGGAGGAACCTTCTGGCAACAGAATAAATACAACTGCCTGGAGTCCCCTTTATACACAATGAACAAAACAAATAGAAAAGCTGAAAAAGATAAGACCTTTTTTTTTTTTTTTAAGGTGGAGCCAAGCTTGAAAGAAAATGAAAACCTTGGGTGCCAGAAACAAAAAGCAAACTCAACAGTCAAAAAAGTTCAGTTCCCTTTATGGTAGCCCAGGGGCAAAGATCCAAATATAGAAAAGAGCTGGGGTTGGGGCTGGAGCTTGGGGTTTTAATGCGCCCCCAGCAGAAGCTGTAAACTGAGAGTGAGACCCCTGCAGAAATAATGCACTCTTAAGTATTATGTGGTTCATGATGAAGGGGTCAGAAAATTCACCTAATGGCAGGAAAGCCTTCAGTGTGCTAGGGAGCCCTCTACATGTTTATAAAACTACATATATCCATACACACTCTGTGAGAAATGAAACTATGAACCTCTGCATACTACAGCTAAAGTGCCAAATTTCTTCCATGCACTTATTACTAAACTCCCAAACCAAAGTCAGCACACATGAACACAAAATGAACAGTCCAGGATGGTGCAACACTAACGCCCAGCAACTAGCAAAGGCAAAATCTTCCTGAAAGGATAAGACCACATAAAATTCCATACTCCATGCACATTTCCTGCAAATGATTAGCTCCTATAAACAAAATTACAAGGGAGAGAAATCAAAATAGAACAAACAGATGCAACAAATAAGAAAATATGTGTCCTTATACCTGGGATTAACAGAAAAATACAGAGATAATAAATTTCTCTTGAGGGCCAGTCTATTATTTTATTTTGAACAACGAAGCACTCTTTAGAAGATTAGAACAAAGGTTTCCAACTTTGGATGCAAGTTGTAATCACCTGAGGAATTTTACAAACTACTGATGTCTGGTCCCACCTCTAAGCATTTTACTTTAATTGGTCTGAAGTGTGACCTTAGGTAATAAAAAGTTTCCCACTTGACCCTAAAATGAAGCCTAAATTAAAACCATTGCACTAAGATCACCTCAACAATCAATGCTAGCTTTTGAAGCTTACAGAGGTCACCTAATTTAAGGAGTGAAACCTTCACTTGAACGATAAAGAATTTGTCTCATATTAGGGGTGTATACATTGGATACTTTTTCTTCCATTCCAGAGATACTTTTCTAAGGAGAACATGTTCCAGCTCCATCCATGTAAATACGAAAGAGGAAAAGTCACCAT